>MU399910.1:0-127960 GCA_022578945.1 Hypoxylon fuscum | reverse complement strand
TAGGTATAATGTATGGCAGATGTGGCAGGTGTGTAGCTGGAAGTGGCTAAGTCACGTGAAAGTGGAGTGACCGGTGTGTTTAGCAAAAATGACCGGTGCGATTAGCTTTACTGCATTAGAATCTAGATTATTCTATCCGAAGTATTCGATTACTTATGTAGATAGAGTATAGGTAGATATGATTCATCCAATATATTCTGTTTCAGCTGCCTACCCGTCGGTGACCGGTACATTCTACTTGAGATGATTAAGGGCTATACGTAGTCTAGTGAATATGCTTGCGACTTTCTAGACTTACCAATCTGTTTGCGACCGAGGATCTCCTGCGTGCCTACCTTATTGGACATCATCCTCAAAAATCCTCGGGATATTACCACCCATATCTCCGAATCAGAACCTCACAGGACCTGAGCAGACGAGACGAAATGGTCGCACTGCCATTATTCAAGCTAGCTTCCCTGTTTCTGAGACATGTCTCAAAATATGGCGCCGTATGGACATAATCCACTGGGAACATGTAGCATATTCAATAAAATGCTGACAACCAGAATCAGAATCAAATCAAGATACAGGCCCACGATCACCCGCGCTTCCGAACCTTCGCCGCCAAGTATGGCCAGTCTATGCACCAATTGAACATGCGCATGTCTGTCGCTCTTCTCCGAAACGTTGAGGCGGAAATAAGAGCAAAGGAGAAGGCCGAGACACCCACGGTTAAGACGAAAGAGCAAATAGAAAAGGAGGAAGAGATCCGGTCCAAGCATGGCACCACAAACCAAGAGACCCGTGCTAAAAGGACACTGCCTATAAGTATAAGTGTCTGGAAGAGGAAATTCAGGCCTTTACCGGAAGCCAAGGCGGTTGACCTGTTTGCGGATGTCGTTGGCGACACCTTCATTCTGCTGGTCGCTACAATCCTCATCCTGTACGAGTACCATAGGTCATCCCAGAAACCGGATGCCAACCTCGAGAAGATCAAAGAGCTTAATGCACGACTCGATGAACTCGACAAGAGGGAAAAGGAGCTCGAGGATGCCGAGATGCGCCAACGGAGCAGGGTGTTGATGATAGAAGAGGCTCTAAGAGGGTTCAAAGACCCCAAGAGCCAAAAGCCACTGCTACTTCCAGCTCCCACGGAGTTACCTCCTGCCTAGTAGCTACAATAGCTACTAGGAATGTACCCAAGGTTGGTCTCACTACCTTATAGAAATAGGGATATCCTTGCGATTGCATAAATACCCTGTATAATGAGTCGGTATCACCAATTTTTGAGGAAGAGCGACAAAGGCTTTGCGGAGCACAGTTCTCTAATAACGATGTTTATGTAGAGATTGATGACTAGACACTGAACTGTAACATATAACAAGACCCATCAACTCTCTTCTCTCGGATCATTCCCACGCTACCTTTTTAAAGAAGTTGATTCTTCGGCGTTGAAATAATCATATATATATACTTGTAGCGTTATATATTCGTCACAGTGAACACTGCATTTTATTTTGAGACAAAGAAGAAGAAAATCACCTCCTCTTAACGGGAAAGGGGTTCAAGCCCATGGGAAGATGAGAAGGGCAATGACGATGACATCTAGAATGGGACCCGATGAGAATAAACAGTTGATTTCAAGACAGAAGGCGAGTGAGTATCTCAGTGACGATGGGTACCTATGTAGGTAGGTACTAGATAGCTTCGCTTTCTACCTACTTACCTTGTTATAACCCACGACACTACGCTTTACGAGTCTCTTCAATATACCTAGGTAGTTAGAGTTATAGATAGCCTACATGTATGTAGTTATCCGAGATTTAAGTTTCCCCATAGGCCAAGACAAGTAGCAGGTACGGCTTAATTTAGTAGCTACATGTAGGTAGTAACATCCATGACGTACCTACCTATTATTAGGGAGGTATCCATTGCGTCAGGTACGTGGCACCTACATAGGTAGTCGTTGGTAGATTCGTGGCTGTATGAAACTGCCAGATTATTCGAACCCGGATTCATTCCCTACGCCACTACATGTAGGAGTCATATGTACCTAGGTATTTTCGAATCTTTAGCAGCCCTGTGACACGGCTGGTAGTGTTATACAAAGAGAAACGAGGAACGCGGCAATGTCAAGTACTCTAATTTGTTACTCCTTGCGCAAGCGCCCGGATTGGGCCTCGCTTACTCCGGCGCTTCTGCGAGGCAACAACGCCAATTGGAAAGGTATAGCGACCGTAAAATCTGTATTGCTCACGATCTAGCGTAGACCGTTATTGACCTGGAGAATAGAGGCCAAGCTGGAAACTCATGATGCAGCCGTCCCGCTTTCGGGCCCTGGTTCTGGCGGCCCGTCTCAAAGATTCCTGCGTGCCATTTTCCTATCGCCAGCAGACGTTGGCAAAGACGAATGTCGAAACCGAATCAAACGCTTATATCATCTAAATGGAGGACAGGAAACTGTCATTATGTTCTTGCTCAAGCAAGAAAAGGATCAAACGAGTCCTACGGCAGCGCTTATGACACTTCAACTGGAGTAAGCCACAACTTCCCATCCTTCAACCCCCCCGGCCTCTGCGCCGCCAACGAGTCTTAAGGCTAAGACTCATACGAGAAAGTCTCATGGGTGAATTTGAAATGCCTATCATCCCTGTCAGCTCAGTACAGGATACACCAAAGAGCCTGATGACTTTTCATCGTCAAATCAGCACCAGCAGTGGTCCTCGAAAAATAGCAAATCCAGTTCAGACCCTTCTTCCGTACTGCTCTGACAAGCCGCCCCTGCCCGAACATGCAGTCAATGTCCTCACAGATATCACGTCCGGTTTTCGAGATCTGCTGGATACGATGTCGACACCTGCTGGTCAGACGAAAATAGCCACATTCCTAGAAGCCAACTCAACAAGCGTTTTCTCCTTCTAGGAAGAGGAGTATCTGGTTGAGTGATTTGGCGTCTGTCTACCGGTGGCCTCATCTAGAGTCTACGCCACGACTATGCTTCGATTAGGTGCAGTAATCACAATGCGCTTAACCTCTGGTTGGGGTTTACCGCGAGCCCTACATATATGTAAGATAGGATGGATTGCTGAGCGCTTGACGAAACCATCTGTGCCACATCGAACCAGACTGGTTCGACGAGCTCTATTTTAAACAGATAGCATAGGGGTGCTCCTCAACTCGCAAGAAGTTGTTCAGTCCCCATTTCAAGATGTCGAGTGAGCTGTTTCGATCAGTGCTCACAACTGACGGAGGTAGCCTATATAAATAAGACATGTAACTACCTAATGATTTAAGGACCTAGGCAGGTGAAGGTCCCCCTCCCCCAATTCGGAGAGCGGCTCTTAGGAATTCATTTTGCTAGGCCGTTACAGCAATCCTAGGTATCTTCATCGTGATAGTTATGGTTAGCTGAGAGCCTCACTGGACCATGATACTATGTATTGTGTGTGGCTAATAAATGGTGAATATATGAGTATGAGCAGAGAAGGTTCCAGCAAGCATTTGCGAAGTTTCCCCGTAAAGTAATATTGATGTCGTCGACAGAAAAAGGCCCGAAGTCCCATTTGAGTGAATACATTCGATTTTCTTTAGCGGACATATAATAACAAATAACCCATATGCGGACATGGAAGACGGTAATTATGTACTTGCATATATCCTGGGGCAGTCTACGCTATATTGATCCGTTCCAACGGGTTTGTAGATATCGATGCCAGAATCATAATCAAGTGAGGTTGGTAATAATAGCTGCTCAAGACCTGAAGTTGTGTGCTATAGATGTGCGACCATCTATGCTGCAATGCTAGCCACACCATTCTCCGCACATCAATCATGGATACGGCTAGCCGGCGAAGCGAGTCCAATGGGATCTCGGCAACAGCCGCCGACGAGAAATAGACTCGGGCCAATTGGAACCAATGGCGTTCGCAGCACACCGCATAAAATATGCATACTAAATACCACGTAACCTGCACTACAATTGATGCGAAGCGGACCAAAGCGCCCATGTACATCATCCACATGTATGTAGAAGCGGGAATCCTCTTCGATGAGCATCTATTACTTGCCCTTCCAAGACGGCCCAGAAGGATCACCTGACGACACTATATACTGATTGAGGCTATCAGCTATCATATTACCAAGAGACTAATGTAAGTTGACAGCAGCTGGTTGCTCTCTTGTCTGCAATTGTCACTTTGGTCTGTTATGACGATTTGCCTCATGCCCTCGTTCTCGAGAACAGGGACTTTGCAAACGTGTAAGCTTCATCCTCAAACCTTTAGGCCATCATTTTCTTCCGCCGAGGTTTTGGAATCCAATTGTTGGCTGGATCCGATTGACTGGCGCTTGAACATAACGTTGGACTTGAGGAGAGTCAAATCTCCTGGTTCCTTTGAGGAGGCGTAGACGTCAACAGGCTCTCGCTAGACAAGAAAATTGAGAATAAGGAATATTTGTCACTGACTCGTGTATCTTTTTAAAAGGAAGGCAAATGCGTTTGGACCTCTTCTCGAATTCTCAAACTCCAGTACTGTCCCCAACCCCCCGCTCGATTAAACCCTGGCGGCTCTATCGCTTCCCCTGTACATAGCAAGTATCTTGCCTTCATTGGGCTTAGTCTCGCAGATGATGGTGACACCCCCTTGCCGGTTGATCTTATCCACCCACTCCTGTAAACCCGATCTGCCTCAGCGTTTTCCCCTGCGAAACTCTCCAGCGTTTGGGGCAACCGGCGCAGCTGAAGGGGCGTGTCTCAAATGTTCAACTACAGTTTGGTCGAACCACCGCCTCGATGAAATATGCTTGTGTACTGTAATACAGGCTCGGGCAAGGAGCGGCGGATGACTATCGGAGCCGCTCCCTACCGAACATTTATTGTATCATCCTCCAAGCACTGCCTAAGTAGGTACTTAGCCTGGTTACAGACAGGTAAACACTCTCACCATAATATCTACCTATGTACCTTTCGCAAAGCTTCGAATACTATGTACATACATAGTAGCGAACTCGACAATGGGGTTAAAGGAGGGGGGCGAGGATAGTAGGGATACTATGTACGCTTCTTTATCCCTTGGACCCCTACCGCCGGGTAGTTGCGAACCGGGGATATTGGGATTGTCATGCAGCAGATGCGCGGAACAAGCCTCTCATTGGTTGAGCCGAGACTTGTAGCCGCCCAGGAAAAGCCCAATCACCTCGGCCTTCCACAACAGTGGCTATTCTCGTCGAACATTTTCTCGACCGCAATATCGAAGAATACCCAATGCCCGTACCGTATGTGCGTTACCGCCTTATTCATGTACTCGTATGCCCAGGCTTGCCAGGCCAAGCTACTTGACGTTCATCTCCATTTACCCAATCGACTGTAGCTTCACATACTGTATCCACCCTAGCCCAGACTGTGATGAGCGTTGCTATGGTTGAATTCCATCGGGCTCTAAACTGCTTCGGGTTATACGTCCACTCTGCACATCATGAGGCAGGGCATAACCGCTGGGCTGGCTGCGCACCCCGTAGCAGAATGTGCGAATGGCCCGGCCGCATACATATCTTTCTGCATCTAAGCTAGATCTTGGCCCTGCAAGTATTGATTCTAAAGCCGGGCGGTCTCGGCACGGGCTGGTGAGACTCGATGCGTTTCCTGGAAGACCCACCGTTCCTGTGTCGTTCTTAAACTCTGTGCGTGCCGCTTCAAATGTCTAAAGACATTTAGGAGCTCCCCTTCCATACATGAAGAAACTCGGAACACCTCCTTCGAAGTATCATCGTCTCGTATGATCTTCAACCCTTTTCTTATGCGAATGAGCTAGAGCCGCATTACCCTAGCACCGGAATGACTTGGATGAGCTATGACATTGATGGTACCGACGAAGAACGCTTAGAGGAACGACTTCAAACATCACCTTGCTGTCTCATATTGCCTCAACCCAGCTGACGACCCACACTGCCGAATAAGGTCGTTGACTTCATAACATAACTCTCCTCAGGCAGGGGCAAGACCAGACTCGTAGATGATACCAATGCCGCTCGGATGCCCGCTGTCATTATAGACCAGATCTCAAGAACGTGGATCTCAGACGAAGCTTAACCATCCCGTCGGCCCATCAACGCCAGATACGCTACCACCCCGGCTCACATCAGTCGGTCCTGACACGAGCCCTCCCTCAACGGGAGCCGTAGCTCCCTACAGGGGAATAAGAGCCCAGGCCACCAAGCCTCCAATATAGCCTCCCAAGGCCCCGTCGGGCCCTGTCACATTGTTTAATTGGTCCCTCGTCTCTTCTTTTTCTCTTCCTCTTCCTCTCAGTTGCCAGCGCTGTGCACTCGCCTTTGTCGATACCTTTCTTTAATATCGACATTTTATTTTCTTCCATACGCAGGTCCGGCTACCTTGCATTTCGTTCACTTCGCCGCCTTTAGGTCGACTTTCGTTTCTGTGCACCCGGTTGTGTCGGTATTTGTTTGGATACTTCGAGTTGGGCCGGGCGCTTGGATCGTTTGGGGCTTCAGGAAGAAGAGAGAAAAGAGAAGACAGGACAAGACAAGACGAGGGAAAAGGCCAATTGGAAAATTTTCGAGAAAGGACCGATACTTTATCAAGAGATATTTTGAAAGGAAATCGCCAAAATGGGAAGACTTATCAAGAACCACTGGGCCAGGCTCATTACCCTCACCGCGGCGGCTTGTAAGTTGTCCCATTCTATCGTTCGAATATTCGAGACGGGTTGCTAATTATATTTTCAGATCAAGTTTGTGCTGCTCTAGAGGGATTCTTCTGGCCTAAGATATTCTGGGACTTCCTAACGAAAACGCTGGATCCGGCCGTCAAGCCGGTCCCGGCGCTACAAATCATCAACTTAATCATGGGGCTAGCAATATTCGCCTGGGATTGGCCGCTGGGCCTCATCGCTGGATCGTCGATTCATCGCAGCCTCGAGGCTCGTCTCGCTGTTTTCCCCCTAGCTTCGCTGGCTGCCGTCCTAATATACCAGGGCACCAACGCTGGGATCTACTACTTGGTGGCTATGGTCGTCTACTTCTGGGCATACAGCGAAGGCGAGATTGTATGTGCCGAGCCATGGACTCTGCCAAAGCGAGGCGGTCGAGGCGCTTCCAAGGCGTAAAGGTAGCAGCAACAACTACCCGAACCTCGATTGAAGCAGACGCGCACCGGTCGTGTACATGTCAACTTAGTCTCCCTTTTGCTGTGCTTCACATTTAATGCTCCTACATTTAGTCGTTGGAGCCGATTCACATAATAACTCAATGCGAGGAAAGGAAAGGGGAGACTACCGTACATAATACTGCAACTCTCGTTTCTAACTTCTGAGGAATGAAATAACCCCGATGTACCTACACATATTCGATACCTCTATTCAAATAACGTATATTCTGGGGCTACCAAGGTTACCTCCTTTTCGTGGAACTCATGGTATCTACACCACACCACACAACACCGGCGCTTATATAACTTGATTTTGTATTTCGGGGCATTTTGGAGAAAGCTTTTGAGGGAAGGAAGAAGATGATTACATTGAGCACTGTTCATTGTGGGACAATTGCGATGATGCCCTTGTTACGAAGATCATATTTGGTCGTGGTGGTAGTAAGTTGGGAACAGTGTATACACTCTCACGATGTTTGATGTTTGTGTGGCGCACCTAACTACATAGTAATACTGATGTCCTTAGTGAAGCATTGTACGTTTCCCTGCTCCTTAGCTGCTCCTTAGCTGAGCTGTGACACGACCACTACTTGAATTCTACGGGCAACTCGTTGTAGTGGTAGCGAGGCTGAGCATGTAATTACGTTATGGGGCAGTTTGGGTAAGACTTATTGTTTCAGACACTGGCTTGATGATACCGTAGAAAAGGGTTAACCGGGATCCGAAATACCAAAAGGGTGAGGCTCGGTTCAGGTCACCCGAACAACATTCAACATTGACCATCTTTGCTTTTCATTTATTCTGCAATTTGAAGTATTCAACATTCACATGAGCAAGCATTGAAAATAATATTTGAGGGGAAGCTGAATCATGTGTCATTCATATGTCGCTAGCTACGACGTCTGCAAACTCATTGTAAATATTTTCCTCCGCTAGCTAACTAAATGTGGACAGGCCACGATCCTTCTTTTCGCTTGCGAGGTCCATTCAATAATTGCAGGGACACTTTGCGGATGTCGCGCAAAAATAAACTCGAGCGATGTTCATTCACAGTTGCTCTGCTGCCTCGCCGTAACAAGAACAACGCCTTAGGCTTCCTCAGGCGTCACCAGTGAGGGTATTCAGCTCTATCTTGTGATGATGGATCCCTGCTGGGCATCGTTTTTGGGTCCTTGGCGCTCGGGGAACTGGTAAAACCCACTAATGTTAGTAATTGCACGACACTATTTGTACTGGGAATTAAAAGCAATAGCCTACCTCAGTTTCCTGAACGCTGCCACTCTCTAGGATTTTCTTGATGACCTCGTCCTCATTGGACACGCCAAACTCGTTCTCGAGAGTCGACTTGGAGGCACCATCCATCTGACCTTGTGCTCCTTGCCTATTGGACATGGTATGTTAGCCGTCAGTCGTAGTAATTGGGCCAAACCCAAAAATTGCATGCGGCGTGAGGGCTCTGCATTGGCAAGTGTTTCTCGCTGTGCCATGATGCGGCACGTAGTCATCGGGGGCGCTGGCCGTTGCAAGTTTGGAGGATGGGTAACACCGCTTCAACATATAAGCGCCTAACCGCCCACATGTTGATTAAGTGGCTAGGTGATCGCATTGTCTCACAAAGGACCACCCCTTCTTTACTTAGTTGGCCCCGAGAGCACAGGGCTTGGCTAGCCTTATGTTGTGTCGTGAAGGACGAGGGCTGAGAGGAAGAGAGCACGTGCTCTGGTATAACTTACTTGTGCGTCACGAAGATCTTGAAGGCGGAGATGAAGTGGGCCATGGGGATTGACTTGTCGTTCTTCCACTTCTTGTAGGTCTCGATGTCGTCGATAAAGATGATGAAGTCCTCATCCTTGCCCTTGTAGTGGACCTTGATCTGAGTAGCTTCTCCCTTGGTCATGTTGGCGATTTATGTTGGTCGTGTGAGAAAGAGTGGTTGCAAGAGGTCACAATGAAAGCCGCTGTTGGTGTGCTTTGGTGATTGGATTTGTTAGAAGGTAAACGGATATATCGCAACAGGTAACGTTGATAAACTAAAGGTCGTCGTGAGTTACTTGGTGATGGAAGTGTGGAAAGGTTTGGTCGTCAATTGATGTGTTGTGATGTTTTGAGTGAGGATGGATTGATAGAATAAAGAAAAGGTTAGAAAGCAGCTCTAGGCAATTCAAATACCTTCTAGAAAGGTGTTGTTTCCCTGCCTAGCCGCTTGATTCGATCATAATGTGGCACGCCTTCACCAAACTTAAGCACCTACGTCATGATGTACATAATACTGAAGCTGCCCCCTCCAACTTGTGGCCTGTGTTTGTTCCTGCGTCAGCTCCCCGCCATGATGACTTACGTCACTGACGGAGCTTAGCAGCTTAGTTGACAAGGATCAGCAAGGGAATCTAGATACACCCAAGCAATTCTACCTGAAGCCCCTCACACATTGCTCACGTTACCAAGTACATTCATTAGCCTCTGAGCTATTGAGGTAATCTATGTAGTAACAACAACCCCGAAAGCTCTGGAATGGAACAGAAAGGAAGTAGCTAAAATTCCAAGATCAGATTAGCTAGGTATGTAGGTACTAACACACCGGACGGGAGCAGCCGGGCTTGCTGAAATAGGTAGGGCCAAGTTATTAAGGTACATTCATGCTAGGTAGGGACATGTAACAAAGCTTCCATGCCTTGAAATTCAGCAAAGAACTACACTGCACACGTGATGCTTGTGGGAAATCTTCAATCACGAACACAGTAAATAAAACTTCTAGTGTTCTAACTAACTAGGTACATTGCCCTGGGGTATAATCGTAATTGTCCAAGTCTGAAAGTCCAATGAGGCAACAGACGAAAAGCAGAGTATCGTAACTCCAATGTCATCGCCAAAAAAGGGAGGGAAGAAAAACCAGAATGAATGGTATAATCCCAAGCCAGAGCCAGCCCAACCCCTATGTATGTATACCCAACCGTGTTTGCCAAATGTTGAAGTTGCCTTCCCTCATCTAAAAAAACTGCGAATGCTAGACGCCATCAAGCCTCTGTTGATGACGCCCACTCTTGGCCATTTGCTCGTAGGCCGGAAATTAGTTATTGTTTCGTGTAAACGGTGCTTCGTTCCAAGTCCTTGGTACATGTTGTCTTCGCTCGTTATGGAGCAAGGTGTTGATCTCGCCGATACAGACGTCTGCCTCTTCCGATGAATGCCGTTCGACGGCGATGTCCGTAAGCGAGTTGGTGTACTGAATCCAGGCTCTTCTTCTAACCATTCTAGGTCAAGTTTGGAAGGCTCATATTTCTTCACTGTCTCTGACTGCATGCAATCATTAGTCGTAGAGGAAGTGCTTGGACTGTCGCTGCGGGTAAGTTCGGTCTCATCTCGAATCATTGGGAGTCTTTGCTTGGCATCTCCTTCAGCTGCATTGCTCCCCATCAATCCAGGATTGGAGTTATCGGATGTCAAATGGGCGAGATTGTCAACAAATCCGTTGACGTGAGAAAATTCGTCCTCACTTGACTTCGCCACGCTTGTTGCGCTGGTCGAGCGCTTTGCGAAAGAGTTAGTGATGCTGGCGACACTCAACTTTCGCATCACGGTTGATGCGGAGCTACGAACAAGGTACTCGCTTTTCGAACGGTTCGTTATGCCGGGAAATGGTAAGATCTTGCGGCTCCACACATCTGCTAGCAAAGCTTCGAGGCGAGCTCGATCTCCCCTGGAAGGGGCAATAACGGGGACACGTGAATTGGTCGTCAACAGGGACTGTGAACGATTGATTTGAGAAGTGGGAGTTGCTGACGAATTCTCCCTGATCGTACTCGTATTCTTGAGTATTACCTGGCACAACGGTGATTTTGGCCCAACTGTGGTGGCCCTCTGAATAGAGAGACGGCGAGCAACAGTACCTGCAATCAATTAATCCACTGGGATGCCTATGGCTGGGAACCCCCTACATACCTGGTTTTCCAAAGATAGTGCCAAGGCTCTTGATGTTGAGGTAGATTGAGCTGTAGAATGCAGGTTCTGCTAATTCATGTGACTCGACCGAATTATGTCGCCCAAGATGGTTGCGCCATTCCATTTCCTCTTTTGGAGAACAAGCTGTCATTACGACCTCGTAGAGCTGATGATCACATTCGAAGACAAGCTTCCAGGAGAAAGGGGCAGTGTGGCATTGGAGACCTCGTTCTTGTTAGCATGTCAAGTCAAATATGGAATGGGACGCAAGGGTTATCAGAAGCTTACCTCGGCCGTTGTCGACTTCTTCGACCTTAATATCGTTAAGACCTATGCAAGCCTGAATTGTATAGACGTGGTCCGCTCTGCTAGTCGAAGCGAGACATAAGCAGTCTTTGTAGAGAAGCGTAACCATATATGTTCCGTCTACGCCATCTTTGGTCTGCCAGCACACGTGTAGAGCGCCGCAAAGACGGACTTGCCCGAATGAGCGGATCGTGGTTTTTGATGCCGCATCTAACTTCTACTAGATGATTAGAAACTAGACCAAATACGCGGGTTACGATGCCTACCTGGTTTGGGAACACGAGTCGATCCTGAAGTAACCAGGTCTGCTCCATTGTATTCTTCATTCGTGGATCGTCTGTGGCGCGATTGATCTCGGAAGTAGCCTCACGGAGTCGAATGAGAACGTTCTCAATCTCCAGATGTGAGCTCGGGCAGTCACACACAGGGGTGCACTTGAGGAGTTCGGCGAACAAAAGGGGATACCTGCAGATCCTTTGGATGGGCTTCTTGCAATTAGCGAAAGCTGTTTGAAACGCAGCGAGTTTTCAACATACTTTGACCAGGAGATCACCAATTGTCAGAGATTTTCTGGAACGATCTAGGTGATAGTTGGCGGCGCCTAACGAAGCAGCCAACGCTTCCAGTCCCTTTTGGTACGTTTCCCACTCCGGGAGTGTCCGGTGTGCCGATGCAACGTCCTTGATCATCATCTCATACTTCGCCCCGTATTCTTCGTATATGAAGAACCGATTCATCTGTCGTGGTGTTAAAAAAGCTCAAACTTTTGACATCTCGATGAACGATCTCACGGAAGCACCGTCGGAACCATTGCATACTTACCCTTTTATTAAATACATGAGCTACCTCGGCTGCAATGGCTGGCTCGGCAGTCACACTAGGTATATCCTGCAACCACGAGGAGGCACCCCCGTTATCCTCCGGAACAGAGTCTAGACTGCGCCAGCGGTGATGCTTCTTAGTTGAAGATGGATTAGGGGTTACTGGGATACGTTCAGGTTGCGTGTACTCCGAGTTAGGCACAACTTGATGAAGCTCGCCAAGGATCTCTTCATGTAATTCAACAATATCTGTTAGATTGCGGTTGATAGAGGATCGAAGACCCAAGTGCGGCGATGGCAAAGAAGCTAGAATGGTGACATAGACCTAGAAGCAAAATTAGTTCCAGTAGCCTAGCAGTCGGTAGAGTGTACTAGGCTCATACGTTCATGAGGAACTTGACGTCCCCGATATAGCTTTCTTCGGTATTGATAATCTCCTCCAGGATACGTCGCCTCTGAAGTAATCGTTCCGTCACTCCCGGGTCATTCGATAAAGTTCGCTCCAAGCACGCGCTATCCTCGGAAAACCGTGGACCAGATATTGATCCTCTGCTGCTAAGATCTGTCTTGCCTTGGAGTGATGATCGTCCCGTATTTCTCCTTGGTCGTGTAATGACGCTGGCGCTTGCAAGACTCACACTCGCGCTTCTGACACCGGCAACAAATCCGTAAGAGGAACCGGAAGATGATTTCCTGTGACCATCCGGTGACAGGGGACCATCCCCAAAAGAATATTCCAAGTATTCAGGGAAAGGTTCACCAACACCATGGCCGCCATGGCTCCTCGGACGGTGTGCTCGCTTGTGTAGGTTCTTCATCCACTTGTGGAAGGGACCGATCCGCGGGGAAGTTGTTTCTAGGTGCTTGGCGTCGATTTCATCGTCCTGTATAGAGAATCTAGGGAGTCCGGGTGAAGGTGTCTGTCCGTCCTCGTTATTGTCCAATGTCAATCCAAGGGCAGCTATATTATCCAACGTCTTCCGGGCCTCTCTGCCGTCATTGCTATATAAATCGGCGCCATCGAAGCTAAGGCCAAGGTTCGGATCGGTTCGGTTTAACTTCAGGGTCGTTGCTAAGCTAGTATTGCTTGCAATTCGCACCGAATTGTTTCTCGGAGAATTGTCCTTCGGGACGACAAGAGACATGGTGATGAGAGGTGGCCAAGAAAATACGGACCAAGAAAAAAAATGCGAAGATGCAAAATGTCATCCAAGACACCAAAAGCAAAAAGCCAAAGCCAAAGCCTACGGTCAGGACAGGACAGGATTCAAAACATAATGATCAAGAAGGGAACAATGTAGTAGATGAGTTGGAAGACACGAAGTCTCCTCTTGGGAGCATGTTTGATGCAGGTGATACTGCAAGTTGAGCTGTGCAGCACCCTAGTACTGATAAAGGAAAGAGGATAGACAAAATGAGTGACTGCAGGCTGGCTTCGAGCCTGTGAAGGGAAGAAGCGAATGTACGAGTTTGGTGGCTTGGTTGAGGGGATGCGAGGGGAGGGTGAAGCACGGGAGAGAGTGAGATAGAGAAAGAGAGACAATGGCTTGCTGCAAAGGCAGCTACTACTTACATGAAGTTTCGTAGATATTTGATCGGGTGGTCTCAATGTTTATGAGGTGGCACAACCTAACCTTACTCTACAAAGGTAAGGCGCGCTGCAATGCCTAACACCTCTGCACTAATGTAACTGCTAGACTGCTACATGTACAGTGGTAGGTAATCAGTCAAAAGGTAACACAATCGAAAGCTGCGTCATATCGCCAACCCCGGTAACAAGCGACATTCCGATGTGCAAAATAACGATCCACAATTCGCATTTTCGTACCGCGGACCAGGCATGTTGTCATTAATCTAAGATCATAAAATCATATAGTGCAAATAATCCCTTCCTACATGGTATCATGTGAGGAATAGCGGTTAAAAGATGGAGCTAAGAACGTGAAGGACGCATAGAACCCGGGAGCACTTTAATATACAATGCATCTCACCTCACCTCACCTCACCTCACCTTATCACTCACTGTCACCTTGGTGGATTACGAATCCTCCGTGTGTAAAATTGGAGATGGTGGATGTGTTGGGTAACATTCCGTACTTGAGGCAGTCACATTGAAAGAACATCAATTGCAATCCCATGTTAGGTACGAAGTACATAGATACATATGTACCCCTGGCTCGAGATGATTATCTAAGGTACATGTATGTATGTACGTACGAGGATTTATCGATAGGCTGTAATTAATTCAATCGACCCACTTGGCTTGTTAAAAAGGTAGGACAAGGCTAGCCAATCAATTTGGCCAAATTGGATTCGCTTAACCCTTCCACCAACCCCACAGCACACAAACCCACTCACAACCAATTGCAAAATCTTTAATCTTGAACCGGGAACTTTTCAATAATCTTCTCTTCTTCCCCCATCCCGAGTTTACTAACCAACACAGCCATCTACCAACGTCGACAATCAACCGACACGATGGCAAAGGAAGCACCCGCCCGCACCGGGCTCACAGTCGGTCTCAACCGCGGCCATGTAAGATGAATTCAATTCATTCATTACCTATCCGAAAACACACAAGAGTCGATTCCGCCCGTCTCACCTCGTGGAGGATCTCTGCTCTTGCAAATTTTTTATTCTTCAACACATTGCAATACTTGCAGACGATGGACAATGGGCTGACTTTTGGACCTTCCGGTATTTATAGAAAACCACTGCTCGCGTCGTCAAACCTCGTGTTTCGCGCACCAAGGGCCACCTAAGCAAGCGCACCGCTTTCGTCCGCGATGTCGTCAAGGAGGTTGCTGGGTAAGTTGCTTCTTCTATTTCTATTCTGGAGCGCTGCAAAGGGTTATCTATCACAAGCGCTACTCGTCCTTTTAAATCTTTCGTGTCATATCCGACATGATAGCATCGGCGAGTTCAATTTGCTAACCTTGCTATTTCACCCTAGCCTCGCTCCCTACGAGCGCCGAGTCATCGAGTTGCTGCGCAACAGCAAGGACAAGCGAGCGCGTAAGCTAGCCAAGAAGCGGGTACGTCTCCAATCTCCATCATCATAGTCATCATCACGAAACTGACAAGTTATTCCAGCTCGGTACCTTCGGCCGTGCCAAGAAGAAGGTCGACGAGCTCCAGCGCGTCATCGCCGAGTCCCGCAGAGCCGGCCATTAAACGACATCATCATCTCGAGATGAGGGGTATGACTGACGGTTTAATATCGGCGTCGAGGGAACAATGAACAATAGCAAATTTGGCACGAGGCCTGGCGTCCGTCTTTCGGCATTGCATTTTACGGAGGACTGGTTCGGACAGATAGCACTCTGCTAGCTATTGAAAATACCAAATCACACGAACCGGATTATGGAAATCCTAATTTTCCCCTTCATGGCATGCCGAAATAATCTTGATTAATGAATTTTTGCCTCGTGACGGGACTGTGTTGAATGTACCGGTGAAGGTCCTTAGACCTCGTTCTGGAATGCTACCTAAACTCCGAGCAAATAAATGCACACGGCCCAGAGATCTAAACTTCAACATGGCTCATAATCCTTGGATAGTGAATTTGGTCATTTTTTGCCAAACCCTTTCAGCCACTTCGGCTTCTTAAAACCGGATCCATCTCCTTCCGCTCTGGCTTTAGGTGCTGAGGATGGTGTGCTGGTGCTCGGACCTGACGAGTCCTCCACTTCCACCTCCTTCACCTCTGGGACAACTACTTGCTGGGCGCGGCTAACGGCGGCACTCTTCAAGAAGGGTTGCTTGCGGATTTCGGTAGGTACCTTATCATCCCACATGAAATTGACCAAGGTATTCGAGCTCAGGCGGCAGCCTCCTATAAGTCTGTTTGACTGGCTTCCATCATCCTTGATAACGATCTTTCCAGGGGGCAAGGCTAGCTTAAACAGTGCAGTGTCGTTGGCCATCAACTTCTTGACCTCGGAGTAGAGCGTAGCGCCGGTGTCTTCCGGGCCAAAGGGCCACTCGGCGGAGAAGTTGTCCGGGAAGCGCACCCTGATCTTGATGGACTTGACAGCTGCTACCTTGGCGGCAGCGGCAGCGGCCTTCTCCTCGAGCTCTTGATCGGATAGGAGGCGCTTGTTCTCCCCTGCGGTCTTGAGGAGCCTTTGATGGGCTTGGGCGTGCTCGATACGTGGTGCGAAAGCCTCGTCTGAGTCTGTTCGCAAAGCGGCAACTGGGGTGCCCGACGCGGGTGCCCGAAAGATAGTGACGGGACGATGGCCGGAAGAAGGTTCGTCGACGTCCATAGCATCTGTAGAGGTTTCCTGCGTTTCGCCTGCACTACTTTCCTGAGCAACTTCGGATGCACGAGTCTCGGGTTGGTCTGATGTGGTCTCCGAAGGGACAGCCGGAGCCTTAGTTGAAGGCGTCGCTTCGTTATTGGCCGCGGGTATAGCTCCGGGTTCCTGCGCCTTCCGGTCCTCTTCCTCCGTCTTGAAGAACTGGGTTATCTCGGCCATGGCATCCACCAAAGTCTTCTCAGTCTTCTTCAAGGACAGGCGTATCAGAACACTTCCTGAATTGTATCCTAGCTGAGAAAGAGTCTTCTGGAAATCGGCAAACGTCGACAGGGTCCTGCTCTCGATAGTCAGGACAGGAGTCTCATAATACAACTGTCCACTGCCCGCAGCTGTGCCGTTGGTTGTCTGTGCCACGCCTCGCGCAGTGAGATTCAGGTTCTTCCCCTCACTCGACTTGCCGCTCTCAAACTGGCGTAGTACCTGCCATAGTGTGAAGTCGCTGGGTAGCTTGGCGGTAACTCGGCCTGCCGGTGGGAATAAGCTGGACTCGGGAGGTGGAAGTTGTAAGGCGACGTTGATAGCAGTGGGTGTGTTAGAGCGGACGACGAGCTCAAGCTTGGCACCTGGCACCAGACCTGACGTTCGCCATGTTTGCGACAGATCTAGTTGCTTTTGCTTATACTTCAACAGGTACTTGGTAGAAGGGACCTTGAGCTTTTCGCAGGCCTGTTCCAGAACATCCGTCAAGTAGGTGCCTGGGTTGACCTTGACAGTGACCTGCCTCAGGTCTGTTCCTACGACCTTGACGTTGGTGGCCATGTGTGTGTCATAGAACAGGAAGAAAAAACCAGACTCGTAGTAGTAGTGATAGTTAATTCCAGTACTTGCTTGAGAAAAGGGCAACAGGCTTGTTATATGGGAAAACTGGTCGTGTATCTATTTGGTTGTGAAATACATGTAGGAATATGAAAGAATATCTCAGCACACTCAGTTGCTGGTTCAATGGTAACGTACCTCAGGTAGATACCTAAATCTACATAAATAATTACATCAGTCTTTTAGCAGCTACCTTAAGTACATGGCGCATGGAGGGGCATGGAACCGTTACAGCGTTTAGGTAGCGTATATACATATGTACTGTACAAAGATACACATGCACCTAGTACTTTTAAGCCGCTAATTTTCCGACCTAATCCTGACTAGGTACTGGGGGCTTGGGAAGCTACATGGAGCTGCCGCGCCAGAACATGTTTGCCTTGCCTTGCTGTTGTAATACTTCCTCCATACCTCCATACCTCCAACCGCACCAAAAAAACGAAGCTTCATAATTCACCACGACCATAGACATATCTTTGGCGAAACCACTTCGAGCAGACATCTTGTGTTTCTCAAACTCAACCGAGTTTCTACCATTGTCTTCCCTTCCATCTAAAGTTGATTCTCTACTCGACGCAATGGTAAGCTCCCTTCACCACTCCACCAAGCTTGAATGTAGCTAACATGGTAGGAATAGTCGTCACCCTTTTCTATAAGTGCGACTCTCCCCCCCAAACAAAGCCATCCAGTCCTCCACTAAGCCTCTCTGCTAACTCAAACATCGCTATGAAGATGGTGGCGCCTGCGTGGCCATGGTGGGCAAGGACTGCGTTGCCATAGCCTGCGATCTGCGCCTGGGTCTGCAAGCCCTGACCGTGTCCAACAACTTCCCCAAGATCTTCCAGTACGGCGACGTCTTCCTCGGTCTGACCGGCCTCGCCACCGACGTGTCCACCGTCTCCGACTTGTTCCGCTACAAGGTCAACATGTACCGCCTGCGCGAGGAGCGCAACATCGCGCCCACCACCTTCGCCAACCTCGTCTCCTCGTCCCTGTACGAGCGCCGCTTCGGCCCCTACTTCGTCAGTCCCGTCGTCGCCGGCCTCGAGCCCAAGTCCGGCCAGCCCTTCATCTGCGGCTTCGACTCCATCGGCTGCATCGACTTCGCCAAGGACTTCATCGTCAGCGGTACCGCCTCCGAACAGCTGTTCGGTATGTGCGAGAGCTTGTGGGAGCCCGACTTGGTAAGTAATCAACGTTTCTACTATACACTATACAAGAAGCCGCTGCTAATGCCCGTGCCTAGGGTCCCGACGACCTTTTCGAGACAATCTCGCAGGCTCTGCTGAGTGCCGTCGATCGAGATGCTCTGTCAGGATGGGGCGCACATGTGTATATTATCGAGAAAGACAAGGTGACTAAGAGATTACTAAAGGGCCGACAAGACTAAGTTGGACATCATCACACGGTAGGGGGCGTGTGTGTCTAGACATGCCATGGTGAATAGCCATCATTGTACCAATATCTACACAGTGTCTTTCTCCAAAAAGTGGCCGGCCAATATGAAGACGAACACCTCACGTTAGGCACGCATCTTTTTCTCGTGATCTAATGCATGTTTATTTCTTCTATGTAATGCACAGCCGTAAATGCAAATGCAAATGCAAATATAATTGCAGTATAGCAGACCTGGTCGATCTAGTCTATCTAGAAACTAGTGCCGTAGCCTGGTTTACGCCTCCTTCTTGCTCTTGGTGGCATCGTCTGTCGTTTTTTGAACCAAGGAATATCTCTCGATAGCCTTGAGAATCTCGTCGATGAAACTAGTAGAGGTCAGTGCTGCGCTTCACGATGGTTATCTAGGGGAAGGGGGCTTACATGACGGGAGCGCTGATGATGAGCACTGCCTTCCACTCCGTCCAGTTCAGAGGCAGGATGGAGAACAGACTCTGAAGGAATGGAGTGTACAGGAGTGCAAAGTGAAGCGCCATCGAAAGTCCGACGGCGTATACCAGCATCATGTTTTCCCAAAGAGGTAGCGTTAATAGAGATTCGCTAGACGATAGAGCGTTCATGGCGTTTAGCATCTCGATGACGACGAGGATTGAGAGCGACACGGTTGATGCTGCCTTTGACATGTCATTGCCGAACATTTCGCACCCAATGCTCGCGAAATCCGAAGAGCATCGGTGGAAGTGCGAAAGTTGGTAAAAGTTGATCTGAGGTCCCTCAGGGTTGTACATAAACCACCAAGCATACCCAGCAACAGTAGCGAGACCAACGTAAGATCCGATGACCATGTACCGAAAGAATAGCCAACCACCTATGAGCGCCTCGTCGCGCTTTCGTGGCTGCCTCTTCATGATGTCGTGGTCGGGCGGGTTGAAAGACAAGGCCGTGGCAGGCAAGCCATCGGTAACGAGGTTGACCCACAGCAATTGAACCGGAATGAGTGCTTCTGGCATGCCAAGAGCAGCGGTGAGGAAAATTGAGACAACCTCACCAATGTTAGAGGAGATGAGATACCTGATGAATTGTTGCGTGTTGTTGTAGATGGATCGGCCCTCTTCGATAGCAACCTCAATGGTTGCGAAATTGTCATCAGCGAGGACCATATCGGCAGCCAGCTTAGAGACATCGGTACCAGAGCCCATTGCAACGCCAATATCTGCTTTCTTGAGAGCGGGAGCATCATTGACGCCATCACCAGTCATGGCTACGACCTCGCCGAGAGACTGGAGGAGATCCACCAGCTTTGACTTGTGGCTTGGCTCCACGCGAGAGAAAAGAGAAGCGCCTCTCGCCGCCTCTCGCTGCTCGTCGGGACTTAGATTATCAAACTCTCGGCCTGTGTAACTCTTGCCCTGAAGATCCTCGTATTCTCCAAAGACTCCGATCTGGCGGCAGATGCTTTCTGCCGTGTTACGATTGTCGCCGGTGATAACAATAACCCTAATTCCAGCATCTTTACACTTCTTGATAGCACCAGCAACTTCTGGTCGAGGAGGGTCTAACATGCCAACAAGACCCAATAAGGTGAGATTCTGTTCCAGCTGAGCATACTGAGCTGTGGATTTGGCCGTGTGAAGCAAGGTGTTAGATCCAACATCCTCGAGGCTCGCAAGAGCAATGACCCGTAGTCCGCGGTTGCCGTACTCGACTACCTCCTTGGCGAGCAGATCGCGGAGCTTCTCGTTGATGGGGACACGTTTGCCATTGGCACCAACCAGAGTATGTGTGCAACGCTCAATGATAGACTCAGGAGCACCCTTGACTAGAAGCTTCTTTTGCTCGCCGGCTTGAATGAGGACTGACATACTTTTCCGGTCTCGGGAGAACTCATACGTAGCAAGCCGTCCGAACTTGGATTCGTACCAGGAACTAGCATGGTGGACGCAATCCTCGGGGTTCGAATTTGCTGGTGCGCACGGTCCGATCTTCTCAGCCAAAACCCTGAGCGCACCTTCAGTGGGCTCTCCTACGTTGGAGAAGGCACCGGACCGGGCATCGTACATGAGTCGGGCGTCGTTACAAAGCGCAGCCACCTCGGTCATCTGGCGAATCGTGCTTGAGCTCTGGGAAAGATCCCTTACAACCTCGCCATTGTATGTGATATCTCCTTTCGGTGCAAATGTGGTACCCTCAACGCTAAGTTCCTCGAGGTCGGTACCATCTTCGCTTATATAGACGACCTTGCTCACGCTCATTTGGTTCGTTGTGAGAGTACCAGTTTTGTCCGAGCAGATGACACTGCAGCTTCCTAGTGTCTCAACAGATGGTAGGCTTCGAACGACAGCATTCTTTGCAGCCATCTTGCGTGTTCCAAGAGCCAGGCACGTTGTAATAACAACAGCGAGGCCCTCGGGAATGGCAGCAACACCAAGAGACACGGCAATCTTCAGGTAGTAGATAGCGCCCTTGGTCCAGTTTCCATGGCTCGGATCCGCAAAATGCGGAATGTTGATCAGCCATACCAAAATGCAAATAACAGTGATGACCTTTGCCAACGAGTCGCCAAAGTCGTTTAGTTTCTGCTTCAGGGGCGTCGGTTCGGATATCTGAGCCGTGATGCTCTCATGGATATCACCGATTGCCGTGTTAGATCCCGTTAGAACAATAACCGCTTTGGCACGTCCAGTTACAACAGTTGTGCCTGAGAAAAGCATGTTGGTCTGGTCCTGAAGCACTGCCTTGTCATCCTTTATAACAGCAGCATGGTCTTTTCCGACACTTTCGCTCTCTCCAGTCAAGATAGCTTGGTCCACAGCAAAACTGTTGCTTTCGATCGCAATGACTCTGCAATCAGCCGGTATTCTATCGCCGACTGATACCGAGATGATATCACCAGGGACCAACTCTTCGGCCTTGATGCGCGAAACAAGCCCATTATTCCTGATGACACTGGCGACATTGGCGGAGTATTCTTGTAACGCAGCGATCGCCTTCTCAGCACTGCTTTCTTGGGACACACCGACGACTGCATTGAGTACGAGAATGGTTAGGATCTAGTAGTCGACAAGGTAAGCTTCTTGAAAGTTGCAAGTCGAATGCTGTTGATGGGAGGCTTACAACTAGGGGATCGACAAATGCGCTCCAGCCACCTTCTCCATCTTCAAAGAGAGCTAATACGAATGACACCCCTGCGGATCCCAAGAGTATTATTACAAGCTGGTCTTTGAATTGCTCGAGAATAAGCTCCCATAAGGGAGTCGGCGGTTCGTCTGGGATAGCTACTCTACCTGTTAGCGACACTTCTCGGCTTCCCTATTTTCTACCTTTCACTAATGCAACGTACAATTCTTTCCGTACTTAGAACGCGACTCGATAACTTGTTCTTCTGTGAGGCCAGTCTTTGCGTCCACCTGAAAGCTGGCCAACACCTCTTCCGTAGGCTTCGCGAAAGCAGACTCCATGGTAGTGGGTGAAAACGGAGATTGACGTCGCGTCGTTACTTCTTGTCTGTCAGATTTTGCGGCCAAGGTAATCGAGTGAGTCAGTACCAATCGACGAGCATAAAAGATGAACCGAAAAGTACGACTGAGGGCTGGACCGGTGGAGGGGTTTGGTGATTTGAATGCAAAGAGGGTCTGATATTTCAAAGATGCCACATGTCTTTTAGTGAGACTTCTGGTCTAACTCTTCACGTAGCTACCTATGTAGGCAGGTTTTGGTTACCTGCAGGTTGCCACTGAAGAAGAATATACCTGGAATTGGAAATCTAGACGAAAAATGTGTGAAAGTATGGAAGCATCGTAGATTGTGGTGGAAAAGAATCGTCGCTCAAGAGGTTCGTGAAAGTGGATCTTTGATCTTAGCACCCGGAGCAAATAAACTTGTACACAGCAACGTGTTCTCTCAGTAAGGCTACTTTTGGCAGGTTCATCGCTGTTTTGGCCTGAGCCGCAGCCGGGCCAGCCTGGCCACCAGGTGCCAACCGTTGCGAGCCGTTGTGAGCCCCATCTAACCTAACGCTAAGATCCCTGCCACCGCACTATTTTGGGGTCCAGAAATCGGTTTCGATTGGATAAACATCATGACTTGCATCATACCCTTTTGGGTACCTACATACCTAAATTTGCAAAACTAAGGCATGTTATCTAAGCCCTCTTGGCCCCCAGGCCTAGACGTTCTAAAGATGATTACTCATTTTGTGGACGAAATTGGCAGTATATTCAACAGCAGGTAGCTAAATCTCTGAAGTCACACACTTAATGATGGAAAGAAAAAGAAATCACAAAAGAGTTGTTTGTACGGGTGAAAATTAGACTGCATTTCCTCATAAAGCTCTATTTGGGGATGACTATCTAGAGGCTGCAAACACAGCCATGCATGTGAAATCAACGGCCATCGTTGGTTATCGACTCCATCCAGAGCGCACGCAACTGTCATGCACTAGCTCTCGCAAGTAACCCCTTAAGTCAAAGTATTACCGTGACCTGTCCTATCCACGAAGCGTGCCCTATTGCCATGACTCGATTTACAAGTCATCATCGTCATCCTCGCCCGGTAGGGGCTGGTTGGCAGCATCGTCCATCTCCTGCTTGTACTTCTTGAGAAGCTCTTCGTCGACCTGGGCAGTAGGAGGCGCAAGAGCGGGAGCGGCGACGAATTCCTAACTTAATTAGCTTTCATAGTTTCGAAGGGGAGCTAGATAAACTTACCAGAGCAGGGTTGCCAACAAGCTTGCGGGCGAGCCAAAGGAAGGGCTTCTCGAAGTTGTAGTTGGACTTGGCCGAGATGTCGTAGTACTGAAGGTTCTTCTTTCGGTGGAAGGTGATGGTCTTGGCCTTGACCTTACGCTCCTTCACGTCGACCTTGTTACCGCAAAGAACAATGGGAATATTCTCGCAGACACGGACCAAGTCACCTGAGACAGAAATGTCAGAGATAAATAAGGTGGAGTAACAACCAAAGTCTACTTACGGTGCCAGTTGGGAACATTCTTGTAGGTGATGCGGGAGGTCACATCAAACATGATGATACCACATTGGCCGTTGATGTAGTAGCCATCACGGAGACCGCCAAACTTCTCTTGGCCAGCGGTGTCCCAGACGTCGAAGGTGATGTTGCCGAAGTTCTAGATATGGTCAGAGGTTTTGCGCCAGGCAAGGTGGATGCGACTGCGCGATGCGGGGGGGAACAGGTCGACTTACGGTCGTGAAGCCCAGAGGGTGAACCTCGACACCGAGGGTCGCCATGTACTTCTTCTCGAATTCACCAGTCAAGTGGCGCTTGACGAAGGTGGTCTATTGATCACGGTCAGTCAGTGACATGGTCTTCTAAGGACGGTCAAAAGGCGGGGCAATTTTATGCGCAGGACGGAAGTAAGAAACAGGAATGCGACGTTCTAAATTGTATTGTGAACCAGTCACGATGAAAAGGGTCCCTCATACCTTTCCAGTACCACCATCGCCGACGAGGACGAGCTTGAAAGTAGGCGCTTCGGCAGCCATTGTGGTAGATGTCGATTGTTGTTGGAAGGTAAACAGAAGATGGGGAGACTAGTCTCGATGTTAGTGGGGGATGACTAAAAGGCTTTGGAAGCAGAGAAGGAGGAAATAGTAGTAGGTTGGTGTGTATTCTCGATTCAGATGGATTCAAGATACGCGGAGTGGGCGATAGACATACTTGAGCTTATCGAGAGAAGGGTGTGTTTGGTGTAGTTCGCAAAATTGGTCAATGGTGAAGTGATGGGCGGACTAATGTTTTTTTAAGTCTGGAGAGGCGGCGGGACCTGGCAAGATCTAATAAGGTTGGGTTTCTTCCTTAGGTAGTCCTCAGAAAAAAATCGGGCGCACGGTTGCGGGGCAGCACGTGACCCCTGGGCATTAATGGGAATGGGCGACAATGACGCACATTTGAGTGGACTGCAACTGCCACCACTCACTACCCTACCTACATACCTACCTGCAGTTGCAGCCTGCAGGTATCGTGAACAGGTACATTTGAAAGGTATGTATTACAGGATTTAATTTAGGAAGTTTCGGTACGTATGAATTTATCAACGTTAAGGCAGTGCACTCTTTCCCGATTTAAGTGAATTGCACCGTGCTATCATTGAAAAGATAAGGTACCTACCTACCTACATGTGTGTATGAGCATGCTCTGCTACACTTCTTGAGCAATGGAATTTAACCCTCTCAGGTTTCTGCCATCTTCTATGGCAATTAACATTAGGTCTCTTGGAATGTCTTTACTTATTCTCTCTCGACATTTCTACTACTCCTCGGCATGTCTCGCCCATAGCAACCATTTTGACGTCCATCTCAATAAGCCTTGTTGATACTATTTAGGCATCCACTCTATTCGCTACTGGGGTTTCAGCAAATTTGAAGATAGCTTGCATAAACCTAGGCATACTACGTAGCCTCCTACGCATGTGAATCGGTGGGCCTAACATATTCGTATAAATACCTGGGCTTGCTTGTGAAGCCTTGCTGGGCATCCATCGGGCCAGCCAGAAGATAAGTATAGGTCCATTGGCAGATAGGTACCGTCCTTTGCAGAGCTAGTTGGTTGCACTATAGGGCAGCATGGCCCTTTCCACCTATACGCAGGAATCCGCCAAAAATATCACATACCCCCATTCATAATAATCATTAAATCGCCTGTCTCGTTAACTCATGTGAAGCTACAACAACCCTAATTTATGCTGCTCAAAGAAGAAGAAGATGATGAAGAGGCGTGTCCGATGCTACTGCACTAATAATGAAGCATTTCGGTATCGCCTAACATCCCTCAGGTAAACTAGTCTGCCTTATAGTGGTAGTATGTGGCAACCTAGTAGACCTCTACCTCCCCAATTTCGTCGTGGCGTTAGATTGAGTTGCAGCTCTTGTCTCTGGTTCGACTCGGTTCGGCGGGATATTTTGACAAGGATGTTATGCTGTATCGACAGTCAGTTTTTATTTTATATTTTTTGAGCTGGGTCAGTGCCTGTGCTGTTCGACTGTCAACTTACATCTTCGTTTCCCTGCACACATTCTGCGACCCTCTTGAGTCCATCATGGTTGCTTTTATTCACATATCCGAAATTTCGAATCTCATCCCCAGGCTTCAAGCCAGCGGACTCTGCTGGGCTTTCCGCAACGACGCTGTTGACCTTTGCAAAAGGTTCTTCTAAGGTTACTGGGATCGAGTCGCCTAGCAACTCTGCACGAGAAGTCGAGGTAGATGTAACACTTTCGGCGTCTTGTAGACTTGCGAAATGTTCGTGGAGGTGTTTTTCTATGACGTTCATGAGATCTTTGTAGTCGTTCTTCAAGTGGATGATTCGTGCTCGAGTGGTGCGTACTAGTAAGAGAAATCAGCCAAATTCTCGGGGAGATGCCAACCAAAGGGATGCCTACTTTGTGCGACATCAATATCTGCTCGAGGAAAACCATCAGGTGTGGTCAGAGACGTTTCCATGTTAACCCCATGCTGTATACGAATGGAATCAGATTCAATATCGAAGCAAATCTGAAGCATGGCTACAAACCGAATCGAGGACACCGCTCAGCGCTTTCAATTCAGCCTCCAAATCTTCTTTCTTGGCCTGAAGCTCGGCAAAAGAGAGGTGTTTTGCATTGCCGTTTGTTAGAGGCCGCGACGAAGGTCCGGCGGGGACCGTAGGTGCGTGTAAGTTGTCCATTCTTAGTGGAAGGCCCATTATAGTCGCATTGAGGATGTCAAATCATTATATGAAGGCAGAAGAAAACAGTTATTTCCTCATACTCCCAGTTGACTTTCACTTCGCTGCCCGAGAATGACGGGAGTTAAAAGTCTATGTATGCCTCACAAACTTGAAGACAACGCGTTTATGTTAGCAGCCTACCTAGTGTCATAGCGGGGTCAACTCGCCCATCCCCCCGCTACTGTACTACATGTACGTAAGGATCCAGGTACATACCTACCTGCATACATGTAACTACATGTAGGGTTACAATCTCACATTCTTGTCCATTCTCCGCCTGATATCCGTACTTTTGCAGCGATTACATGCCGCGTGCCCAGGCTTTCTAGTGTTTGCTCTTGTTATACCAGAAATTGATGTCAGTCCCGCTTACAAGTATTCGCCCGGGGTATTGATACACGCAGAAATTCCCCTTACGCAGGTCTTCCATAAATAAACATGGTAACCTTGACGATCTAGTTATCCAGAACTTACTATACCTAGGTAGGACCAAATTATCAGATTGCGGGATGGCATTATCACCGAGGACGTTTATAGTTTAGTGATATCTCTGTTACTAAAGGACGTGTAGCACGTGTTACTAACTGATGACACCGATATCCTAGGAGTGATGATAGCGATTCACGTTAATCAAGAGTTGACTACCTAAGAGAACGGAATCTCTGAATTACAAAGAGAAGCGTGAAAGAGGACGATGCCGACTTTGACGAATATGACGAATATGGGTAGGAGAAAAGAGCTACTAGATATCTAATATCTATAAGTATAGGCTTAGCATAATCTTCATTGAAGACTACCTAGATATGGATATAACAAGACATAGATAGGGCTATGGAACCTCAATGAGGAGCGAAGTGTCGACCTTAGGTGTACCAATCCACATGGCTTCTAATTGAGAGTAGGACATCAGATAGTTATGAATGGCATCTCACATAGGAATTGTTCTTAAAGCCTTGAGATGCAGAACTTGGTCTTCATAAACTATCTCGGCTGAACGGCACCCAGTCTTTTGAATGTTCTCAAACTAAACTGCGTTGAATACCGGAGATCGTTGAGTTGTTTGTCTACTGACGCCCCTGAGGTCCCAGCCTGTCGGCTACGCGCAGGTACCTGCATCTTGTGTAAGGTACTTGCAGTTTTCGGCGAATCATTCGTCTGATTGCGCCGAGATCTGCAACATCGATGTGAGATAGCTGGATAGGTGGACGGCATAAGTGGACTGCAATCGTACTCGCTAAATTCATAGAAGGAACCTTCCGAGAAAAAAAAGAAAAAAAAGGATTGCGATGTCTTGGCAGGGGAAAGACTGACTGACAGGCTTCGACTTAAAATAGATATAAAGGCAGGCAGGCCCACCCAGATAGGTGTCGAAGAGGAGAGAAGGAAGAGAGGTGGTGAAGTTAAAACTCTACATCCTTTCCGATCAAACCTCTCCTCTATCCGAGACTCAAGCTTCTTGATACTCAACAGCCTTAAAGCATTCCGAACAACCACGCTTCATCCGAACAACGTCTACTTACCACGTACTGGAAGATGCATGCTATTATGCTGCTCAGCCTGTTGGCTGGGCAGACGGCATCGAAGGCGTTGAAATATGTCGTTCCCGCAACCCTAGCGGCCACAGACTGCACTTATCCGGCTAACTTCACGGTCACCAATTTCACTACATACACGGACAGTGTCGATATCGCCAAGAATTACACCTCGTTCCATTACGCTGATGTCGGCACTGGTATCGACACCTTCTGTAATCGAAACTCAAGCTCGAAGCCCAGCACTATAGGCTCAGGTAACCAGTGGCCCTGCGACAACCAGGACGTGACATTCATCTACCAACCGACCGGATGGAATGTCGCTCTAACTCTGGCTGAGATAGCATGCCCTGCAAAGTGAGTATATATACCATTCCTATTCCTTTCTGACCATTTACCACGGTGATATGACGACGACGACGATAGTTACGGCGGTTAACAATGAATATAGTACTCCCAAGTACGAAGCTTCAGGGGATGTCAAACCAGACCTAGCATGCACAAATTCAACTTCGGGATCGACCTGTGTTGCCAAGCAATCCTCAATGACTCATGTGTTCGACAGCCTTGAACCCGAACCACCCTCTTAACGGATAAGACATGGAGACATTGCATTATCAATAAGGCTACCTATTCTCTATCACCTGCGCTTTTACCTGTATCGGAAGGTATGTTTTCAGGAAGGGAAATGGTCAATGGGAGCATACTTACCTACCTACTTAATCAGACGTTCCCGCGTTTAGACCTTATAGAACAATCGAAACTGGGGGGTTACTATGCACCTATTGTTGTTGATATTACTATAATTCAATTGTAGTTGGATCAAGATTCTTACTATTCCGTTTCTTACGCATTAAAGCGCAAGCGGGAATGCAATGACCGGTATTCGGGCATGTATTAAGGTATTGTACCAACATGAATCCCTACCCCATATTTGTACCCCGCGCTGCCAGCCTCCCGCTTAGTGGCGTCTTCTCATTGGTGACAACAATCATTCACTTCGTCATTCACTTAAAATGTTAATGGCCTACCATGGAAGTTCGCCGCCAAGGATGGTCCTCGTCTGGCATCAACGTTAATAAGTCGAACTTCCCATGGACAGGACCCTGGGAACATTGGCGCGATGCTTAATGCGGCAACTGCAACGTCAACCGTATGCTCTAGGTTTTTCACCGATCATCTATTCCGTACATAATACCTAATAATACTACCTAATAAACATCATCTTTGTTCGTTCGACGACTCTTACTCCTATCCTTCATACCTTAGGCTAGAAGCCTGCCGTCCACAGGACATGGCTATGCTCGATATTGGTCTTTTGAGAAACCAAGTAGACATCCTTGACATCACGGTCTAGTATCATGCTACGTACGATGCGAAGCTTTCCTTTGCTACTACCGTACTTAGTAGCCGGTTTCGCATGGAGTTCTCCATTGGAGAAGCAGCACGCTCTCCAAAAACAGGACGATGCCTCAAACCCTGACCATATCTCGGCCGACCTCTTCGCCTCGCTCGAGCGTCTCTCCCGTTTAGTCGACATAACTTACTGCGTTGGAACCACCGGCATCGATCCGCCCTTCTCTTGCGCCTCTCGATGTAAAGATTTCCCGTCGCTGGACCTTGTCACCACATGGAACACTGGGGTTTTGATGAGCGATAGCTGTGGGTACATTGCCGTCGATCATGGGATGGCGCCGGCGCCTAAACCGAGTTTGCATACAGGCAAAACTGCTTATGAGGAACACGATACGGACGGAAACAATCAAGGGTCGATCATTGTTGCATTTCGTGGTACCTACAGCATTACCAATACCGTCGTCGACCTCAGTACAGTACCTCAAGAATATGTCCCCTACCCGTCCCCAGAACATGGAGGCTCAGATCCACCCAAAGAGCCAAAGCACGCCTGCCACAATTGTACGGTGCACATGGGTTTCTTGGCGTCGTGGAAAATCGCCCGAAGTGTCGTCTTACCAGCACTCAAACCATTGCAGGAGCAGTACCCAAAGTATACAATCCATCTTGTCGGTCACAGTCTAGGCGGTGCCGTAGCCGCACTCGCAGCCTTGGAATTAAAAGTCGCTTCTGGTTGGGACAATCTTGTGGTGACTACTTTTGGGGAGCCCCGGGTTGGCAATGACGGGTTTGTTGATTATATTGATTCCATTTTTGAGCTAGGGGACGTAGGGAAGCCAATCGACGCATCCGTATATCGACGCGTGACACACGCGGATGATCCCGTGCCTTTGCTTCCGCTGGCGGAGTGGGGGTATCGGTCTCACGCGGGCGAATACTTCATCTCCAAATCCGATCTACCTCCTGAGCCGTCAGACATTCGGCCATGTATAGGTGATTACGATCCCCGGTGCATTTCTAGTACAGCAGGAGAACATCTCAAGAAGACTGGCCAGGTTATCGCCGAGGAGCGAGCGCAAGATACGTGGTTGGGGACTCGAGGGCTTTGGGATATCCCAACCCGTCTCAAACTGTGGCAACTATTCTTTGCGCACCGAGACTATTTCTGGAGATTGGGATTATGCGTCCCTGGAGGTGACCCCGTTGATTGGGACAGGGAGAAATATCCCCAGTTCACTTCTAATGAAGAGCTCTGAGTCATTGGTTTATCCCCTGTACGCCTAGACAATTGAATGCAAGGACGATGTCTTTTAAAGGCTGCTATGTTTGACTAGTTGACGAGAAGCTAACCAAATTGATGACACGAGTTAAGAGTAAACAGAGTAAATCACGTCACATATGTTTATCTGCAAACCATCAGAAGGATGAATTTCTGTTAATATGAGATATTATCTTCTATATACGTAGTCATTGTATTGGACATGCATAGATAGATATGGATGATATGGATTGGGCATCAAATCGCTAAACATCAATGGTCCCCAGTGAGATTCGAAATGAGGCTGTCAGCTTATGGCGAAGGGCTGGTGGCTCGTGACGAGGATTTCTGAGGCACTGGTGAATGGAAGACTAATGCCAGCTCAGTATTAAGCTGATAGCCCTAAAACTGGCATAAAAATAGAAAGTCTGCAACAGCTTTTTGTGCAAACCCAACCTTTAATCATTTGGTGTACACAATTATCTAGCTTACAGCAGTGCCGTTAGATACCCTTTCATGCCATTAATAAACAGAGGGAAGCCAGCATAAAATAAGGCATGATATTCATCTGTACCTAAGTGTATATGCCATCATATCCCATTACCTACCGTTGGTATCGGATGTGGTGTGTAACTATTTAGCTGGCACCTGTTGATATTCTGAGAAGTCTGTAATCATTCGGCCAGGTGTTTTACAATTAGGTTCATTTACCACCAGTGGTTTAGCCTTTATGTTCGGGTGTTAGCAGTGTTCTTTAGGTAGACAATGCAATTTGCGCCGAGGTAAAGGCATGGAGGAGTCGCCTATACACGAGGTTCGCTGTCTTTACGTGGCTAAAAAGCCGTAGCAACTCGTTAAACCCGGCCTAGTCTTCGCCCTACCTTGATAAAACTTGAAAGGGTTCTGTAAATGGAATACTTTAACAGGACGACGGTAGGGAATACGTTTCCTTCAAGATTCTAGGCATCTACCTACAGTTGGGAATGTGGAAGCCCCTTTAATCTATTATGCGTGGTGTAATATGTGCATGAAGAATTTGGTAGTATAATGTGCATAACGTGATATGTGTGTTTTCATCTATTATACGTACCTAGGTGTAATAGGGAGTGACAACGCATAGACCGATAGACTGACTACACGATGATAAGACCCTGCATGGAGAGTACGTAGTACGTAGTTGGTGGGGTTCTGACCCTCGTGGAAAGGCTCTGTATTTTCCACATCCTGCACATCGTCCGGTATTCTCCAGTAGCATTGCACATACCTGTATAAAAGATATCTTAACCTGCGTTGATTCGGTCACGGGTTGCAAGAGAAGTAAAAGCAGGTAGTTTGGGGGCCATTTCGCTGACTGATATGATATTTGAGAGGCCGTCTCATTCCTCAGCCGACTTGCGCAGCAACGCTACAGCAGGCATGCGAGTCAGCGTCTGGGTTTCTAATGCAATGCTGGCTGGCTTGGCCGGTAGGACGCGGATAGTGAATGGTAGAGAATTAGGTAGATATACACCTACACATGCAGAGTATATATTTTTGACTAAAGCACCAAAACAGCAGGATACGTCAAGACTCGAGGTTGAGGCGGACGATAGTGGGGAAACCATTCCTAGATGGGATGCATGTGGTACAAGAGATATAAAGTACCTTATGTGCCTTATTTACTTATGTACCTAAAAGTTATAATTCTGGTCGTCTTACACCTACATATATGTAAATAAATATAGTCTTAGTGGTGTTTTGTTATTTATTTATTGATTTCATTGTTATTGTTGTCGTCATTGTACTTTGTACATTCAGTAGATACGCGATAGGTTCAATAGGTACATGTAGTGGGAGGTCAACAGTGGAAGATTCCAGGCCGAAGACGGCAATGAGGGGCAATAACCTAATACAGGTAAGCCCTGGAAAATGAGAAGGTATGTTCCCATGTACATATGTATGTAGGTACAACTTACCGCAACCTCACTGGTGTGTACCTCAGTACCCGCCCGTTTCTTTCGCACAAGCCAGGTGCTAAGTTGGAGAATCAGGCGCAATTTTGGACCTGGCAGCCCTGCTGATTTCTCCTCCCGCACCTTAAACCTCGTCGATTTTCAACACCCTCTCAACTCTTCGACGTCTGTTATCTGTAAACAATCCAGTCCTTCTCTTGTTCTCACCTCACTTAAGTTTGCAAACACACACAACCCATCACCAACTATCTTCCCACTTCTTCAAATACTAACCTCACCCACCCATAACATCCTTCACCAGAATCGCCCAACATGACTACTGAAGTAAGTTTCCCTCTACTCCGACACCCTTTTCCATCTTCGAGGGTTGCCTTGTCTCGGCCACGCTGCCATTCGCCTCCACTGCGCCCGCACACCACTGCATAACCTTAGTTTTTCCTTCAATCTAGCATATCTTGTAGAAGGCTCCGCTAACGTTATTTTCTACCATGCAGCGTGAAAGGTTCGTCACATACCCATACCGCGCATGACCGTCTGCATCTAAACCATCTATGATCTCGCTTCTCTACCACCTGAAAGCAGAAAGATACTAATATATGTCTTCATAATAGCAAGACTTTCCTGGCTCGCCTTTGCGAGCAGGCCGAGCGCTACGATGAGATGGTCACCTATATGAAGGAGGTTGCCAAGCTTGGCGGCGAGCTCTCCGTTGACGAGCGCAACCTTCTCTCTGTCGCCTACAAGAACGTTGTCGGCACCCGACGTGCTTCCTGGCGAATCATTTCCTCGATCGAGCAGAAGGAGGAGTCTAAGGGCTCTGACAAGCACGTCTCTACCATTCGTGACTACCGCAACAAGATCGAGACCGAGCTCGAGAAGGTCTGCCAAGATGTTCTGGATGTCCTGGACGAGAGCTTGATCCCCAACGCTGCCACCGGCGAGTCCAAGGTGTTCTACCACAAGATGTGAGTGTCCTTAACCCCATGACGCCATGTTTTCTCACCTTTGGCTACAATGGACTAACATGCGTGCCCCTCTTACAGGAAGGGTGACTATCACCGCTACCTAGCCGAGTTTGCTTCTGGCGAGAAGCGTAAGGTTGCGGCTACTGCAGCTCATGAGGCCTACAAGGTAACGCGTTATCCATCACGCATCTCTTTCTTTTCAAACAAATTCTAACGTACTTTCAGAGCGCTACCGACGTTGCACAGACCGAGCTCACCCCGACGCATCCCATTCGACTTGGTCTTGCCCTTAATTTCTCGGTCTTCTACTACGAGATTCTCAACTCACCCGATCGAGCTTGTCATCTGGCCAAGCAGGCTTTCGATGACGCCATCGCTGAGCTAGATTCGTTGTCCGAGGAATCCTACCGTGACAGCACTCTCATCATGCAGTTGCTCCGCGACAACCTAACCTTGTGGACCTCGTCAGAGAGCGCCGAAGGCGAGGGTGCTGCTGCTGCTCCGGAGGCTGCCAAGGAGGAGAAGCCGGCCGAGGAGGCCGAGAAGCCTAAGGAAGAGGCGGCTGCCCCTGCCGAATCTTAGACGACCCCTCCGTCGTGTGCCTCCTTGTCTCAGCTGAACATGCATACTCCGTAAGCCTTTCTCAAGGACCCGGGTTTCTTGATACCCACCTGGCAAAGGATTTGTAGCATCGGTTGGGGAGGGATGGTAGTGGAGTTGGGTTTCGACGCAGGACTGGAAAATGCGGGCAGGTTTCCCTTATCGCGTTTCGCTCGCAGATACGTCAGTGAAGGCTACGCTATAGCATGCCCTTCAATACGATACACATTTCCTCAACTATGGCTGTATTTCGACTACCTCTTAAGTGTACAGGGGTTGTGAGGGCTCGTTGCTGGTCGCGTTGACAATTTCATACTGGTTTTTTTCCCCTGCCCCCCTGTCCCCCCCTTTGTTTTTGTGGCTTTTGAGAAGAGATATCTCACTTTTCCTTTGATCATTACACGGCACATGCCATGGAATCGGCCTCGTATGCCAGACCCTTACACGCATCATGTAAGATTGTCTAGAGGACCGCCCTAGTGGAATGCGAATGATCCATGCCTTGATTTACCAATCAGAGAGAAGAGTTTCGATGGTTGGCCCTAACCAGACTGCGATAGCTGGGCTGGACTTTCTGCTTTGATGTAATGCTCACTTAGGTACATTCATCAATTGCCGATGCACACCTCTGCAATGCGTACCCCCGTTATCAGAAATAAAAACCAAACCTTATCACCCATTTATAGATGTTTGTGTGAAGTTTAGGATCTACACCCTGTGCATATGCTACTGATGCCCTTTTGGCGGATCCAATACATTCGCATAATAACTCATTTGCCCTACGGTAAGGATTTCATGATGGTTACCTCGTCTACGACGGGCCACTTCCAGCGACGGCAATGCATTAAAATTCTCTGGCGGATCCCCCTCCTCACCTTGATCGGCCATCCGGCCATACTAAGTACGCTAGATATTGGCACAACCTTATACTAGACTCATGTTCATTCCCGCGTGCTTCGTGGGCAGGCATGAACCGTGCGTGGTGCATCGCCATGGATATATACTACTTTCTCCTAATCTATAGGGACATACATAGTCGGGCAATCGTAGCTGACCTAGACCCTCCTGGAGGAACCTGGAATTATCCCGTCTCAGCCTCATCGGTCGTCGGAACACCGCTAAGCCGACCCTCTTTTTAGTGCCCTCTCCCCACAGTACCTAAGAATTTACTAATTCAATCCATTAATTCGCAGGGCTGACCAGTGAGAGGCCAGCCCGGGTTTAGAAAAAGGTCCCACGTCACAAGCCTACCTTATTTGGAACTTGCAACGTTGAATTGTGCGCCTTCAACTCAAATTACACCATGTAAACCAGAATTTTATTTTATAAAATTAAAAAATTAAAAAGCAATTTTAAACACTTTGTCATTCTCAGTCGTGCTTAGGTAGCATGTGCTACTCTTCGAATAAGCCCGCGTCGTTTTCCTGCTATCCTGCAACTTCAGCATGGATCAGTACCCTCCGGCAACCCGAAACATCACCGCGGCGCCATCAGCTGAGAAGTCTAGCCAATTGCTTCTCCGCGAGTATCCTCACCGAGCCATCGCAATTGCGACGCCCAGCCATGCCCTGATCTTCCGCTATAGCCCTACCACGAGCGAAGCCATTGCCAATGGCTCCCTTGCGTCCGTCTCGTCAGCAAGGCCCCGGGCCGCCGGCGACAGCCCTGTATCTAAGTGCATGGTCGAATTCTCTCCCGTCTCAAAGCAGCTCCTTAGCGACTTCAGACCTTTGACTCCTCGCCCGATATACGGGACGCTGGGTCTCATATCTATAAATCAGGACGTGTTCCTGTGCGTAATCACGCAGGCGCTGCGAGTAGCGACATTGCGACCCGGAGAGACCGTCGAGAAGATTGCGAGTGTCGACTTCTTTTGTCTGAATAGCGCCGAATATGACAATGTTATATCGCTGAATGCGTACGATGGCGAACTATCCGATTCTGCGTCCACATATGGCCAGAGTCTGGGCCGAAGGGATGGCGAAATAGAATATCCATACCAGGAGCTGCAGAAGCTATTGAGCAACGGTAGCTTCTACTACAGCACAGACTTTGACCTGACAAATAGACTACAAGATAGGTTTGTCTCGCTCTTTCGTACTGGACGTCCCATCATTGTATAAGCCCCTTGCCTTCTCCGTACCAAGATAATATACGAGTCCAGTCGAGCGCATACAACTAACGTGGTTGGTCTACCTAGGCCAATAGACTCGGATACATTTGACATTGATAATTTTGACGAAGCATTTCTATGGAACTATTTCATGATTAGCCCATTGGTTCGCTTTAGATCTCGGCTCTTGGCACATGAGCGCGATGCTCTCGATGCATCTAGAATTCTAACCTCGGCTATACGAGGATTCTGTCTAACTATGACCATTCCTCAAAGTGCAGCGCCGTTGCGAGACTCCAAGTCTGGGCTCCCATCTTTCCTCACGGTGATTTCCCGATTGTCGTGTAAACGAGCTGGAACTCGTTTCAACAGTCGAGGTATCGACGATGACGGGCACGTGGCCAACTTCGTCGAAACAGAAACCATATATTGGAGTCCTTCCGGTGTTCTGTTCTCGTATGCGCAGGTCCGGGGCTCCGTGCCGGTGTTCTGGGAACAGACTCCGGGCCTCATTCCCGGGCAGCAGAAGATCACCGTCACACGTTCTGCCGATGGAACGCAGCCTGCGTTTGATAAGCATTTTGAGGACCTGGAGCAGTCTTACGGCGCTGTCCACATTGTCAATCTACTCAGCGCAACGAAGCCAGGGGAGGCAGAGCTTACCCAACTTTTCCATTACGGCTTACAGCACTGCTCGCTTTGCCGTGTCGACGAGAAGGAATCGTCTGATCATGCTCTTCTGCGAGAAACGGACTACGATTTCCACGCGGAAACTAAAGCGGCAGGGTATGAAGCTGCTCGAGAAATTCGGCGGTACATCGAGCACTCCGCTGATGGTTTCGCGTATTATCTTGCCGAGCTTACCGACGACATGGTTGAGACCAATGAGCCGACGGGCCACCAAAGGATGGTTGTTGTACTTGAGCAGGAAGGAGTCTTCCGAACGAATTGCTTGGACTGTCTAGACAGGACAAATCTTATTCAGACCCTCATTTCACAGATGGCTGTCGAGGCATTCCTGAATCACCGCGGAGAGTACGCTGCGTCGGATTTCTGGATGCGGCACTCCACCCTATGGGCCGATAATGGCGATGCCCTCTCTAGAATATACGCCGGGACAGGCGCTCTCAAGTCCTCTTTTACGAGGCATGGCAAAATGTCTCTAGCCGGCGCTTTTGCAGATGCTCGGAAAAGCGCAACGAGACTTTACATCAACAACTTTGCCGACAAGGCAAGACAAAACACCATCGACATGCTGCTCGGGCGACTAGTTGGTCAAGCCCCCGTTCACCTATTTGATCCAATCAACGATTTCATAACTCTCGAGCTCAGCAAGCGTAGTTCCGAGTATTCTTCGACGGAAAATATCAATATGTAAGTCTCATTCTCGAAATATTAGACTTTTTTTGCTCCGCTGTGTGACAACGCTGACTTGATATAGATGGGTCGGCACATTTAATCTAAATGGGCGTACCAATGGTATCGACGAGGACTTGTCTCCTTGGATTTGTCCCCGAGAGCTTGGCTCGGCACAACCTGAAATAATGGCCGTCGGATTCCAGGAAATTGTTGAACTGAGCGCACAGCAGATCATGAATAGCGATCCTACCAGAAAGCAGCTATGGGAGAGAGCTATCAAGAAGACACTTAACAATCGTGCTAAGCAGATAGGCGGAGAGAAGTATGTCCTACTTCGGAGTGGGCAATTAGTTGGTGCTGCTCTATGCATATTTGTGAAGGCATCCTCGCTTCCGAAAATAAAGAACGTTGAAGGGAGTGTCAAGAAAACTGGCATGTCTGGCATAGCAGGCAACAAGGGTGCTGTCGCCATCAGGATGGAGTATGCGAATACCCAGCTATGTTTTGTGACCGCCCATCTCGCCGCTGGTTTCGCAAATTACGATGAGAGAAACAAGGATTATGCTACCATTCATCATGGATTGCGATTCCAACGAAATAGGGGCATCGATGATCATGGTATGAAAAACGCTACTTCCCACTCAACTTTTTCTTTACTTACACGTCTGTAGACACGGTAATTTGGCTGGGCGACTTTAACTACCGCATTGGATTGTCACACGAAAGGGTTATGGACCTGCTTCAGAGACAGGATCTAGAGAAGTTATATGAAAATGACCAGGTACGTTGCGACGCCGTCGAGCAGAGTTAGCTTCTAACGTATATAAGTTGAACCTTCAAATGGTCGCTGGTCTTTCTTTCCCCTATTACTCAGAAGCTAGGATCACCTTCATGCCAACATACAAATTTGACGTCGGCACTGACAGATATGATACCTCGTATGCTACCCATCCCACCCTATGGTACATGACTCTATCTAACCCTTAGGCAGTGAAAAGGCGCGTATACCTGCTTGGACAGATCGTATCTTGCGCAAGGGTACAAATATCAGACAATCATCATACAATTGTGCCCCTTTGCGCTTCTCAGATCATCGTCCAGTATTTGCAACATTTCAATGTACGGTAAACATCGTAAACGAGGCGCTCCGGGAACAAATCAGCCGAGGATTGTATGAACGTCGCAAAGCAGAAGTCGGTCACACAGCGACTGATCTACTCATTGATGAGTCCGAAGATGACGAAGACCTCATTGGGTACGACCCAATCGAGCCCGGCTTACCACCAGCTAGTTCAGATAGGCAGAGGTGGTGGCTCGATAACGGCAAGATGGCAAAATCGACGGTTGGCCCACCGCAGCCTACCAACGGGAACCGCGAGAATACCACTAGGGTACTCAATCCCTATCGCCCCTCAAATCCATTCGCCCTTACCGAAGAACCCGACTGGGTTGCGGTGCCCAGGTCTAATTCAAGGCTCTCGTCATTCTCCAGTATCTCCAGCTCGCCATATGAACATATCAATCATTCCACCCTACTCTCAACATCTGCCGCATCCAACTCTTCGCCAAGGAAGCTGCCTCCACCGTTTGATCCGGCAACATTGCCCGCCAAGGTTGGTCAGATCAATTTGCTCGACGAGCAAGCCATCTCGCAAAGGAGCGAGCCACCGCCGCCGCCGCCGCCGCCGCCTAGAAGGCAGACGGTCACGAGCATCGTTCAACCTTCATCACCAACATCCGTTAGCACCCAACCCACTCTGCGATCATTTAAACATGCTATGCCACAACAAGAATCGAGAGCCATATCTTCATCGTCTCCGACGTCGAATAAGTCTAAGGCGCCCCCGCCTGTAGCCAGAAAACCGGTTCATCTCAAGTCTACTTCGCCGACAACTAGTCCTTCTCTCCCCGAAACCAACAGCTTTGGTTCGCCAATAGATCCACGAACACCGAAACCACTCATCCCGCGCAAGACCTCTACTACTGTCTCCAACTTGACCTCCAAACTTGAAGCTAGCAGATCCAATACTCTTACGGGTGGGGCGCTCAAGCCAACGTCTGCTCCGTCTTATCAAGATCCTGTTGCTGCTAATACAGGGGTACTAGGCTCTGCTACGCCTTCGAATCGTGTATCTCTACCTGGCCTTGGGAGCGCAGAGCGTAAGCCAGCCCTGCCACTTCGTCCCCAGCAGCAGTATACACAACCTTCCGAATCAGAACTGAAGAGATCTGTCGTCGATCTTCTCGGCGGTGATGATGGTGCCGAGATGAATGGATGGGAAACCTTGAAACCAAGCTAGATGTGAATGCTTGATTCGGTGGATTTGCATTTGGACGGGTGCTAAGCATTAAGTAGCCTTGGCGTTTTACGGTGGTGTAGTTAATAAATCAGAGAGTACCTATATAGAGTTCTTCTCGGGGAATCAGACTAGAGGACTTTTCTATAGGAAACGGGTTCGAGGGCGAAACTGTCAGGGTGATAGACGTGGTGTTGCTAAGAGACCAGGTAGTATCCAAATATGAAATCTCCGTGCTGTTATGGAATAGAGTGACCTCTCGAGACTCTTGTTTGCCTCTGCTTCTGATCATATCTACGAATCATGGCAAATTTACCATATGAAACTATTGGTGTCATAAGGGCGTCGCTATATGATTTACATTCTCAATTTCAAGGCTTTCCTTCCCTTGTCCTACCCCTTGCATATGTGCTTGATTAGTAAATGAAGTCAAAGTAATTAAACAATACGAATGAACGATGTTTCCCGCAATAGATAGAGTATTGTTAGCGAGAACACCCAATATTTGATCATTGCTGTATTTGATATCAGACCTCGATAAGATAAAGAAAGCTCTAAGCTACATACATAGTACATACATACAGCTAGGATGTCGCGTACAAATTTATAGGTAGTAGCGTCCGAGAACCCACCTAGGTATTGTAAATAATTCTCACGCTAATTCAACAAACGACATTCTATCGTTTACTTCTAATTCCATCTTTACGTCTAGGAGAGTATCTGTAAAGGTGGTATTGTGGGATTGTCTACATTCTTCTACAGATTGGATTATTATGTGGTACTACTAGTACCAGCACATCCATACAGCAAAAACATCGCAGCTTCATCACCTAGTTACTATACCGACAGACTATCTTAGGGTAGATGCAATACCCCTGGTGTCCGCTCCGACAAACCCGTGGCATTTTTCCAGGACGGCGGATTCGTGGCGTTGAATATTTCCCGGCTCGGATTTTTTTTTCTATTGGTAGACAGACGATGCTCTAAGTATAAACTACAGAACTAAGGCAAGATGCCTTTGGCGATGGACATCATTCACACTTGGAGAGAGGAGGTCACGTCATCTTGGAGCTACTGCGGGTGCACCAGGCCTACTATTTCATCTGGGCCCGTGGGCGGAGCTAGCAACACAGGCGCTATATCAGCGTCTGCGTCGAGTACCGCTGTAGGATCAGCCAACCGTCCGGAATCATCGCGTCAAACTTCTCCATCGCACCAACCTCCGAACCCGCTTGAAGACCCCATTAAGTCCAGTTCAGCTTCATCACGTCATGATATATTTCGTGATCCACCCCTCTCGTCCAGATCAATCGCCTCAAATCTGAAGCCAAGAGAGGACCGATTAATATGCTCTAGATGCGGTTTGCGTATTGACCGAGACGTATCGCTACGACAGCCTAAGGGGCACAATGAGGAGGGGCTTATATGTCGCAGGTTAAGCCCTCCGTCCACGGCTGACATCGAGAGAATTCCGGAACTTGGAGAGCCGCACATTGGACCGTGGGCGAGATACCCTCAAAAAGCTTTCAAAAAACTAAAGCGTCAGTCGACGAGAGGAGAATCCAAAGGGAAGCGTATTTTAAAACCACTGCTACGCTTATTAAAAGGGAAAAAGGAGACCTTGTCGTCGACGGGGGACGGTTCGGATAATGGTCCTCTCCGCACGGAAATGTATCGCGCGTACCGCCTTGATGCGAACGTAGATGCAGGGTCAGTCGAGACCCTAGCGGCGTTGAGTGACGATGAGTATAGAAGGCCTAGGCTAACCATTGATGAGTCTACAGCCCGTTTACGCAGAGCCCAGAAGCTTTTGAACAATATATAGGAGGAGCAAAGAAAGCGCAGGAAAGAGACGCAATACACGAATAGACTCGTGGAATAACTAATCAGCAGTAGTCGGGTACCCATACCCATGCGGGACGGTATACATACCTGTATTTGTTTTTGTTAGAGGGGAGGGTGAGACCTGGCATGTGGATAGAGCAGCGTTTGTTTGACTCGAAGATAGATACCCATTAGGCATTAGCGAATTAGCCCCTGATTATTTGTTTAAGGAGTATTCTGAAATCACCAAAAAAAGGGTAGTAGAGTGAGCGACACGCTGGTTGGTTGTTGATGTGTGATCACTTAGATATGGTAATATTGTTGTTTATGAAGGACATGGCCTCTTATAGAGTACCACAAGTTGAGACAATAATGATTTGCACACATCAATTATAATACCTACGAGGTTAAGCTATGTAGGTCTCTCCTCTTCATCCTTGTCGGTTTTTCCCTTCGGGTTGTAGGTGAAACCTAACATTAAATATCAGTGGAAGTGGAAGTGTGCAGGTTGCTTTGCTTTGCTTTGTTATGTAGTAAACTTGGGTGTATCTCTAGCTCAGCAGAATCAACGAGGTTTAGGGAGTACAGTAATAGAATACCATAAAAGAATAGCTGCAATTGAACGGGCCTCAGAATTGATAATTGAGATCATTTCCATTTCGGATATCCCTCTTCCTATCATTGTTTGATTTGGGGTATCATCACTGGCCGGGTTGTTGCGTGTTGTAGATACAAATGAGAATGATTGAAGCCTACCTAGGCAGCTAGGTAAGTTATCTTTCTCTAACGTCTCGCACTCGCGATCGACAGAGATAAAATGCCAACGTTTACTCGGCGAGATGATTTGAATTCGGCGTAGTTTTTTCTTGTTTAAAAAATAACATGCCATTAGGATGGGAAAGGAATTCTAATGTTCGAATGTGTGACGGGCGAAAAGCTTTTATCTACATATTTTATCTTCTTGATTCAGCAATATTTTCACTAGCTTGGTGCTTGGGCCTTTAAAGAAGGCGGTGACGTTGGCAGCTGCAGCAATTTCTTTGTTAACTTCGGAAGGTGCACTGACCACATGCAAGATACGCTAGTGCTTTATTGCTCCCCAGCCTCATTTTGGTTTGGAGTTGCATGTGCTTTCTCTTTCTACCAACCAATTTTCTTTTCGCGATCATCATTGTCCATCGATCTCGAGAGCTTAGGTATTGTCTTCAACTCATTCATCCCGCCATCGCGCCGTAGGGTCAAGGATTGATGAGCAACTCGAACCATCATTATCTACAAGACTTTTTAATTATTTTAATTATTACGTCTCGTGAAAAGTCCGTGCGATATCAATCCGGTGGTCTTTCTTTTACGCAGCCTTGCGCCGACACGCCACACTCACCACCTTTCACTTTTACGGTCACTTCTTAGGTCTTCAACAATTCGCCCGAGTACCTCGCGGCGATGTCTGACTTCAACAGTTTCGGCGCCTCCGACGAGGAGAATGCCGAGATCAAGAAGTTGTCGCTAGAAGTTGTATGTAGTTCAATTCGGCGATGCTTTGTTTACCATGACCTAACACTTCTAATAGGATGCCGACACCGATAACTTCGAGTCGTGGGAGAAGCTGATTCGCGCCTGCGAGGCTCAAGAAGGAGGCCTTAATCGCAATTCCAGTCCCCAGGCGCTCGCCACCCTTCGCGATGTTTACGATCGATTTCTTCTAAAGTTCCCGCTGCTTTTCGGTTACTGGAAGAAATATGCTGATCTGGAGTTTAACATTTCTGGACCCGAGTCTGCCGAGATGGTATAGTATCCCTTTGCATTACATGTGGGTCACCGTAGCTAACTATCATTAGATCTACGAACGTGGTTGCGCCAGTATAACTAACTGCGTCGACCTATGGACTTCCTACTGCTCGTTCAAGATGGAGACCACCCACACCCCCCATTTGGTCAGAGAGTAAGTTGAGCTGGACGTTTTTCCTACCCCATAACATTTACCACCGACAGAGCAAGAATGCATACCGGTCCCCAACACCGTCGAAACAGCTAAAAATACGACTGCCCAGTCGTTGACGGTGAGAGATGCCAACAGAATCCATGACTTGCATGCTTTCTCACAGATTCTGCCAGGCCATGATGATTTCTTACAACAAAGTCATTTGCATGACCTTGACCTTGATTATCCTCGTCGTACTCTCAACCCCGCGTATACGTCGGATTGATTTGGATATGGAACAGTCGCTTACACAATCCCTCCTCTCTTGTATTTGCCCTCCTAATCTAACCCTCATTCCCCTCCTCCCTCCCCAAACTCCCCCTATATTGTATCCGTATTTGCTAACCTCTGCTTTTCAGGCTCTTCGAACGAGCCGCAACTTCTGTGGGACTTGACTTTCTTGCCCATCCCTTCTGGGACAAATACATCGAGTACGAGGAGAGACAGGAAGCGCAGGACAAGATCTTCGCCATCTTGCAGCGAGTCATTCACATTCCGATGCACCAGTATGCTCGCTATTTCGAACGGTTCCGCCAGCTTGCTCACAGCCGCCCCATTAAGGAATTGGTACCGGCTGATATTCTTGCGCGATTCCGAGCAGAGATAGAAGCCGAGGGCGCTGTGTACGGCGCAATGCCGCGAACCGAACTCGAAGTTGAACGGGACATCCGTGCCAAGGTTGATACCATGTTCTACGAAGTCTTCCAGAAGACCCAGGACGAGACTACGAAGAGATGGACATATGAATCCGAGCTTAAACGGCCGTATTTCCATGTCACAGCGTTGGACAACTCGCAGATGGCCAATTGGCGAAAGTACCTCGATTTTGAAGAGGGTGAGCATGATTTCGCCAGGACGACCTTCCTGTACGAGCGCTGCGTTGTCACATGTGCCCTGTATGACGAGTTTTGGCTGCGGTATGCTAGATGGATGTCAGCACAACCCGGCAAAGAGGAGGAAGTACGCCACATTTACATGAGAGCAGCCACTCTCTTCGTGCCCATCAGCCGACCGGGCATTCGACTACAATTTGCCTACTTCGAAGAATCTCGTGGCCGCGTTGGCGTTGCTCGTGATATTCACGAGGCCGTACTGATGCAGCTGCCGGACTGCGTAGAGGCAATTGTGTCGTGGGCGAATCTTGAGAGGCGACAGAATGGACTTGATGATGCTATCCAAGTCTACAAGGCACAAATCGATGCACCGCACGTCAACATCTTCACGAAAGCGGTCCTCGTTACTCAATGGGCTGGCTTACTGTGGAAGATCAAGGGGTCGGTGGATGAAGCACGAACCGTGTTCCTAAAGAATGTCCAGTGGTATGCCGACAGTCGTCATTTCTGGGAGAAGTGGCTCGATTTCGAACTCCAACAACCCACGAACTTCGAGGTTGAATCGCAACATGCCAAGCGCGTGAAACACATCTTTGACGAGCTACTGGCTAAGAGTCGAATCTCCTCGGCAGCCAAGAAGGAATTATTCCTGGTCTATCTTACCTATCTTCAAGAGAGGGGCGGACCCGACGCGATGGAGCACTTCCTCACCATCGATCGTGAGATTTACGGGTACGTGTTCCCTCGATTAAGTTGCCTTGGTTGTACTGACATTGTGCGTAGACCTCCTTCATTGGCTATACTTGACAAGTCCATGGGCAAGGAAAATGGTATTGTGAAGGCACCGATGGACGATGCTACGAAATCAAAAGCCGAGGGTCGGTACCCTGCCTATTACGAATACTATGCGGAAGCAGATCCGGCCGCGCAGGGAACAGCGTCTTTCCAGTAGAGCCGGATCTGGCTGAAACTTGGCTTTGCCTCGTTGAGCACTCGGGGGCTTTTTATTCTGGAACGTGGTGCCCGGGGAATGGGACGAAGCAATGCTTCTGTATCATACTTGAATTTCGCTTGACTAAAGACTCACCTATAGCAAGGGCATAGGAGTGCCGCATGGCTTGATGAATTGGCATGGATGGGCGTGGCAGGATTTTGATTTCAGTGTATAATGGCCAGGTTCAAGTTAGTCAAGGATCTGACTTCTCCTGAAAACTGCGAGGCTGTAGCTTCGTGCGCGCGCGCGCGCGCGCATTTACATCGACTCAAGTAAAACCAAGTTCGCCAGATACCATCCTCCCAAGTGCCGTAGATTTGTCAATGGATTATACCTTTAAACAATCTTGTTGTGCTTCTGACTTGTCTTATTGAGTCAGTTTCTTATTAATGACTCACGCATCAGGCGGCATGCCTTTTTTTCTCTCTTCACTTTTGGTCTACCGAATCTACTATGTATGGGCCGGTAATCGGAGATAAGGATATGTTGCCATCAGCAACATGAATTACTCCGAGAGGTACAACAGATGTAGGGAGGACAGTACTAAGAATTACAAGTACCGTTTGGGGGTCTTGGGGGGCCCACTCAAAGAAGCCGAGAGAAGACCTTAAAGTTAAGGATAGGGGTAGCGACCAATAGCATGGCTTAGATTTTTTCTTACTAAACATTCGGCTTCTGCCCGTCCTCGGATTTCTTTTTACCCTCCCTGTCGAACCCTTGAAATTGCTTCCCTCTTCCAATTTTCTTCATCATACAAGGTACATTTCATTTTCTTTGTCTTTTGCCAGACCCAATCGCATAGGAAAGTCAAGGTAGGACAATCTCTACTTTCTACAGCGAACAAGAGCTCTTACAAAGCATTGGCAACGGCATTCTATTCTTATTCTTATTCTCATTCTTATTCTAACTTCTTATACCGCAGATGTCAGCTTCGACTGTGTCTCGTCAGCTCGCTCGTGCGACGCTGCGCACCACCGCCAGAAACACATTCGCGACGTCTTCACGACAAGCTTTCCGACAACATGGTCGACGCTTCTACTCGTCCGAGCCTCCTAAGACCTCGAGCTCGTCAACCCTAGTGTACTTGGCGGGTGCCGCCGTCGCAGGTGCTGCTGGGTACTACTTCTACAGCCAAGGCGGCTCGACCAAGGTCTTCACGCCCACCAAGGAAGATTACCAGAAGGTGTACAACGAGATCGCTAAGCGCCTCGAGGAGCACGACGAGTACGATGACGGCAGCTACGGACCCGTGCTGCTTCGTCTCGCCTGGCACGCCAGTGGTACTTATGATAAGGAGACTGGTACCGGTGGTAGCAACGGTGCTACCATGCGATTCGCTCCCGAGGGCGACCACGGTGCTAACGCTGGCCTGAAGCACGCTCGAGACTTCCTTGAGCCCGTAAAGGGTACGTCCTTGCGTGATTGTAGCAGCGATGCATATTGAAAGCTAACAAACGTCTCCCTCGTAGCCAAGTTCCCCTGGATCACATACTCTGACCTCTGGATCATCGGTGGCGTTGCTGCGGTCCAGGAGATGCAGGGCCCTACCATCCCGTTCCGACCTGGTCGTGAGGACCGAGATGCCGCAGCCTGCACTCCTGATGGACGCCTTCCAGATGCAGCCCAGGGCTCAAAGCACCTGCGTGACATCTTTTACCGCATGGGCTTCAACGACCAGGAGATTGTCGCCCTCGCCGGTGCTCACGCGCTTGGTCGTTGCCATACTGACCGAAGTGGCTTCGAGGGACCGTGGACTTTCTCGCCTACCGTCCTGACCAACGACTACTACAAGTTGCTCTTGGATGAAAAGTGGCAGTTCCGCAAGTGGAATGGACCCAAGCAGTACGAGGATTCGAAGACCAAGTCGCTCATGATGCTGCCGGCCGATTTTGCTCTCATCCAGGACAAGGCGATGAAGCCTTGGGTTGAGAAGTATGCCAAGGACAACGACGCTTTCTTCAAGGACTTCGCGGCCGTCGTTACCAAGCTGTTCGAGCTCGGCGTGCCATTCAAGCAGGACACGGAAAAAATCATCTTCAAACCCACCAATGCTTAGACTAGACGTACACGAGGGTTGATTGCGAAAAGATGATACCATATATATTATAGATATAAGAGAAGCATGTTAGAAAGGGGTTAGAAAGAAGGTTAGAAAGAAGGCTAGAGGATGATAAAGCTGGATCTAGACCTAGACGTAGACCTAGAGACGATTCTCATCGTGGACGGGCTAGGACAGAGACGAGGACTGGGGGAGTGTGATGCCGGTTATACCTGCACGCATACTGGCTAGATTTTTGAAGTCCATTTTTTGTGTCTACCATGTATTAGTCGTCCAAGAGGAAATGTACGAACTGCGTAATGATCTCCACTGCCATGTGTCGATGCGGGCCCGATATGTCCATGTTTTTTTTTTTAAAGTGCCCCCCACGTTTTTTCCTCCGGTTTGCCTTAGTTACATGTATGATGTAGCTACCCAACCTTATCTAAAGTATTCTATGTATATATGCGTTATTTAGTAAAGCCATCCATTTCTTACCTCTAGCCATTTTTACTTTCCTTTCGGTTTAATTCCTAGACCATTCTCTTCACCATCACAATGACAACGGCAACGGCGCGCATCCCGGCTCTGTGTAGCCTCTTGGGCCGGCGGCTGCAGCCGTTCGGGGTTCCGGCGCAGCAGCGTCGTTGGGCACAAGTCCACGACGTGCGGTTTCTAGCCACGACCCAGGCATCCCGTAGCGTCACCGAGAAATACCGCGAGAAGCTCGACCGTAAAGCGCGAGAGAAGGGGCTGCGGGATATCAGCGAACTCAAAGAGGCGTATAAAGACCGCATACAAGAGGTGAAGAAGAAAGATAGCATCTCCATACCGGGGCTCGACGCTTTGCTCTCCGACAAAGCGGCACCAGCGACGCAAGCTCAGTCGCAGACGACGGTGGCAGATGGGTTGAGTCAGGCTCCTCCGCCGCCGCCACAACCTCGAGGGTCTCGGCCCGGGAAGACGACCTCGACCATAAAGCCGCTCTCCGAGATCCTCGACCTCCCCAAAGCCCGCGCGCTGCCCGAGAAGGAGCTATCTACCATATGGCGACTGCGGCACGCGGCCCCCGAGAACTCGCTCTGCGCCGTGATCCCCGCGCCGACGTACACGGCGCTCGAGGCCACGGCGCGGCGGCACCCGTCGTTCGTGCTGCCGGTGCCGCGGGGCGAGGGCGTCGGCGCCGAGATCCACTTCCTGCAGTGGGTGTTCGACCGCCAGTCGCAGACGTCCACGGTGCTGTTCACCCAGCTGGCCGAGTACAAGGCCCGCGGCGAGTGGGCCCAGCCGCACACCAGCGTCACCCACTACTGGGACGACGGGCTGGCCGAGAGCCCCGGCGTCGTGCTCATGGCCGGCGCCGTGGTCGAGGGGCGCGGCGCCACCGTCCAGGACGCCAAGTGGCTCGTCATGCTGCTGCAGCGGTTCTACGGCGCCGAGGGCAAGGGCGGCGAGAGGGATAGCGGGAAGAGGAGGTTGCTGGAGGAGTTCGGACGTGGAGACGGGCAGTTCAGCGTGGAGAAGCTGTTGGAAGAGAGCGAGAAGTTGGGTTGAAAAGGCTCACAAGCCCGAGTATGGATTTGAGTTGAACAAAAGTCTTGAATGCCTTCCATGGTTTGGAAGTGCAGAGAGTCTATGTCACTACACTACCTAAGGTATAGGTACTCACGAATAGAGGACGGAAAAAAGAAACTACAGCTGTACAAATATTGGTATAAATACTACTCGGGTCTGGGCATTCCGAAACTTACAGTATATATCCAGCCACCTTCATTGCCACACGCTACTTCTACCTATACAAACTGGCCAGTCTTGGTCTTCACGAACTCGTCTATCCTCTTTACAACTTTGGGCCCTCGGCCCGCCGGTCCTCTTTCCGGGCCTCGTCCTTCAGCACGCGGCGCAGAAGCTTTCCGCTAGCGTTCTTGGGCACCTCGTCGATGAAACGTACGCCACCCCGCAGGCGTTTGTGCTGGGCTACTTTGCCCTCGACCCAGGATATGACCTCGGCGGCCTTCGCGTCGGTGCGCGCTACCCCGGCCTTTAGCACGAGATAGGCCCGTGGCACCTCAGTCTCCCGCTCCCGGTCGTGCGCGGGTACCACGCAGGCGTCGGCGATCTCGTCGTGGCCGAGCAAGATTCCCTCGAGCTCAGCTGGGGCGACTTGGAAGCCCTCTGCGGGTGGCTAGTTAGCACTTGTTTCTTGTCTCGGTTTGGCGCTTCTCCCGACCAGATGTACTAGGATGGTAGAAATAACAGGAAAATGGAAAGGAGTGGTACTTACTGTACTTGATCAGCTCCTTTAAGCGGTCTGTGATGTAGAAGTTGCCCTTGGCGTCGGCGTATCCGATATCTCCCGTCTTGAAGAAGCCGTCCTCGCTAAAGGTATCCTTGTGAAGCTCGGGGCGGTTGAAATATCCGGGGAAAACATTGGGACCCTTGAACCAGAGCTCGCCCTCCCCTGAACCTGGCGCAAGTTCCTTGCCCGTCTCGACATCCACGATCTTGGCCTCGATGTTTGGCAGGAGCTTGCCGCATGAGCCATTATAACGGGCCCAGTCGGTGATGTTCATCTTGGTCAGGGCGGGCGCCGTCTCCGAAAGCCCGTAGCCCTGCATGACGGGAATTGTCAGGCGCTTCCAGACCTGCTCGACAAGGTCGCGGCCCAGCGGCGCGGCACCCGAGCTCATCCACTTTATGCTGGACAGGTCGTACTTATCAACGGCGGGGTGCTTGGCGAGCGCGAGCACCACGGGCGGCGGGACCGAGGCGTACGTTATGCCATAATCCTGTATCACCTTACAAAACTTCTCGAGATCGAACTTGGGCAGCACGATGGACGGTATTCCCATATATATGCTTTGCAGTGCGATACACGAAAGGCCCTACGCACCATTGTATAAGCTTCCTGGTTTTGTTTGAAGGAGAGGCTTGTGTATAAACTCACGTATATGTGGAAGAAGGGTAGTATGGCTACCTGCTTATCACCCTGCCCATCCGGTGGACCGGAGTGGTAAAGTCCGTTCAGTAATTCAATATGAGCTATCTGAACGAGGTTGGCACCGATGTTATAATGTGTCAGCGTGACACCCTTGGGCAGGCCTGTAGTTCCAGAGCTGTAGACGAGGAAGGCAGTGTCTTTCTTGGGGTCGAGCCTCGGACGCAGCGGCGATGATATGTTGAAGAGGCTACTCTTGACGCTGCTACGGATTTCGCTGAAGTGCTTGAACTTGCCGGTCGGATCCCTTGCGTCGCCAAGTAAAATGATGCGTTCTTCGGGTATACCAATAATCTTGGCCGCCTCAACCACCGTATTCAGCACGGGAACTTGCGTCACGATGCCTACTACATTAGAATCCTTCATCTGGAATGCTAATTCTTTAACCGTGTAGGTCGGGTTGGCCGTCGAGCAGGCACCGCCAGCCCATAGCACACCGAAGGCGACTGGCGCGTAGTCTATGCTATTCGGCGAGAAGAAGCCAAGGGCGTCGCCTTTCTTGAACCCCCATTGCGACCTCAGCCCTTTGCCAAACTCGAGCGCTGCATCCTTAGCTTGCGCCCACGTGTAAGACCGCCGAGTGTCGGGGTCGACGTATATCTCTGTTAGCTACAAGTTAGTCGCTGTTCTCTCGTGCATCTTTGTTCGGCATAGGTTGCAAAATTCCCGTGTCCGTAATTTTACGTATCTAACCTTTGTCTTCTGGGAATGGCCTATCTTTCCTCTCGAATACAAGCTGCCACAGGTCGAGATTTGGGATCTGCAGCGGCGCGTGGAAGGATGCGACCACCATTATGACGACTGTAGCTACGTGGTAGTTAAGGCAGGAAACAATGTAATAGAGAGACTCGATGCTTAGGTAAGTTCGAGTACAAAACAACGATTGAAAGTCAAAAATGAAGCAAGGGATAACACCATTCCCCGCGTTGAGGGTCTCCGAGGTTATTCGCGGCTGCGCGGGTAGACAAAAGAAAGCTTGGATCCCCTTACCCTTACCCCTACCCCGGATCACTGAAACGGTCTAGCTAGCCTCGGGCATGATGTTCTGCTGCTAAGCTATTAGATGCCAAGATTTTATACCTACTGGGCCAAGTTGAAGAGACAATTGCCATGATCGTAATAAATGCACGGCCCATTGATTCAATTATGTATCGAGGTAATCAGCACGAAAATTTGTTGCGCTCAGTTCTATCTCGACTAGATCTAGACAGGTCGAATAGTATCACGATGTATATATATATATAGATAATACCAACCTATCTATATTGGTGGTTTTGCACAATGACACGTAGAGCCGAATTGTAATCCTCATTGGAGGTTTTAATTACTCTTCAAGAAGTTTGTTAAAATTAAGGTATATATATACTCTAACCTGAGTATCTACCTATGTATCATGCCCAACGTATATATTCATATGTACATAGCTATATATCCATCAACCGTGCCATGTCAAATCATACCGTCATCTATTCCGATCTCCAGGCCAATGCCAACCGGGTATCATGTTTTAATCAAGGATTATGCCGAGTCACTGCTCGACTGTTCAGCATCATCGTTATCCGCCTCGACTTTTCCGGGAATCCAAGCTACTACGTCTTCGCAGTCCTTCGGTGTTCTGCACAGGTCTCGGACGTTACACGTCTTCCACAACACCTCCCGCACCTCCTGGAAGATCTGGTCCACCGCATCCATAGCCCAGATAACGTCTAAGTGTTCGTATTCGGGAATAACCTTGGTATGGACTACTTTGACGTTCGGTTCTCGGCCCCTCTCAAAACGTCTCAGGAGTTTCTGCCCATCTACGAGGCAGTCATTTCCGGCTACCCATAATGCGAATGGGCAGACCTGCTCATTGTACCACGCCGTTGCCCCCTTAGATTTCTTGTGATGATCTCTGAGCTGGCTGGCCGTCTCCGCGAGAGGCCCATCGGTCCCATCTTCTCTTTCTTCGTTATGCCATTCCTCTTTAGTAGAGAGGATGCATTTGTGCTTGGCAAAGCATTCGCGACCTAGCCACCATCGCATCGACTCAGCGCTCACGTAGACAGGTGCGAACTGAAACATGCGGTCTCTCAAGTCGCGGTCCCAACGAGTATCCGTCCAGTCGAAGAGAAACGAGAATACCGTATAGCCGAGCCATCCGTATAGGTTAGCTGGTAATATGGAGTGCATGGTCATCATTAGAGGTATGAACGCGTGGATTCCGAACATGACTCGAAATAAGTTCGGCGAGATGACTCGCATGAATTTGAAGTACATCTTGCCGATCAAGGGTCCCGCATAAGCCGCCGGCGCAAGAGCGCAGAATACAGTCAGTTTTTCACCGAGCTCGGGGCGTTGCTCCTTTGCGAGGGCCACGAATGTCTGTGTCGTGCCTTGAGAATGGCAGATGAGACCAATTTTCTCGAATCCGGTTTCAAACAGAACCCGCGAGACTAAGGCAGATAGATCGAAGACGCCCATCTGTCGAATGTTCCATGCCCACATGCGGGGATCCGAGTAGTCCAGTAAGGCGTGTTTTGGATGGAAGCCGCATCGATTATTTCCAAGCCACACGTCGTAGCCCGACTTGCATAGGTAAAATGCCAACGAGTCGTCATCGTTGACACAATATGCCCCTGAACTCTGAAGTAGGCCGTGCATTAGAAGCACTGGGAATTTGCGCTTCTGGCTCGGGTCCTTTAATCGTCTCCTATTATCGCCCGTGAACAGTTCCGGTCCCCGGTTCGATCGCTCTTGGTCGTCTAATCCCGTATATTCTCGAGGGTCGTAAACGTGCCATAGGTCGATAATGAATCCGTCTTCAGTTTGCACTTGGAATTCTTCAATGTCTAGGCCCACTCTTCGGGCATAATAGCCAACGTCACAAATAGCAGGATCCGGTCCGCCTTCAGTCGGAATGAAACCTTCGTTCCCCTGGGTGCTCTCTTGGTCCGGGGTCCTTTGATCCTGAGACTTCCGCCTCTTCCAGCACTTGGCCTGCTCTCTTCGCAAATTCTTCCTCTTGAGTTCTTCCTCGTAAAATGGTCTTTTCAAGTCGGGATTCCGGAACGTCATGCGTTGCCAAGCATTGTAACACACCCTGGGTATGCTTGTGAATAAGGCGCCAAGAACAATGACGCCTAAGAAGGCCGCGCTGAGAAAAAATGACGTAAATCGGAAGGTCCAGCACTGTATATCTCGAAGTAAAGATGGAGGTCCATACAAAGGAAGAGGAGGAAAGAGTGGGTGTGTATTTGTCGGCGGCATAGACCTTCGCAATGAACTATCCGACTTCTGCGCCGCCTCGCCATTGGCATGTGATGCCGGACCGTCATCTGCAGCTGCAGCCGGCGTCGTGACTTGATCAATGACCTCTTTGGGGGATTCGCCATTTAATTCATCTCTCAGTATGTTTAGTTTGTGTGCTTGTTCCAGTGGGACAGTCGGCAACCGGTTCCCGTCGGCCGTAACAATAACCGGATCTTGTGGCGTCACAAATTGAGCTTCGACCGCGACGGCATCTGGATGTTCGTTATTCTGAGTTGTTTGGTAGGATAGCTTCTCTGCCTGCTGGGCAAATCCAACGGCTGTATGGACAGCAGCCGTCCCAGAGGGCAGCGACCCGGCCCGGCCATGGCCAGCGTTGAGACCCATTTGCGATAGTTGAGTATTGGAATCGCATTCATCTACACTTTCGGATGGGGGTGTATAGGCAGTATTTCTTCGATCTAAGACAAAGAAAGTGACCTGTGGCTTGGATAATGGGAGAATTAAATCCAGGTCAATAGAGCCTAGGAATCTAATTTTCTAATGTGTCAGCTGTAAAGCCGCGTCATGTCTTTCTTAGAGGTTGATCAAGCCGAACCCGGTTTAGATTCCAAGTCAAGTCAAGTCAGCCACCGACGAAATGAAGATATATCAAAAGCAAGGAGTTGATGTACGGCTAGTGTAAATCGGCGAATGACTTGAGGATCAAAGTAGCATGTTATAAATGGAAAGTGATGCCCTATATCTCGCCTTCTACAGGGATAAGGGAGGGCAAAATCTGCCAAGGTCTGTACCGGAGATCGATGATACTACGTCAATATGCAGATAGCGTAGAAACTTGGTCAGGGTTTCTGGGTTTCTGAGCAGTTGGCCCTGGATCACTTGGCCCGTAAATACCTTAGGGTAAAGGTATTAATAACAATGAGATTAGAAAAAGTTGGCCAGGTGCTCGCTAGAGCATTGGTAGCCCGGATGCTTCGTAATAGAAACGTGTTCTGACATGTGAAAGTGAAGGAGAGAAGATGGCCTGATTCATATGTTGGTACGGGTCTCCGTAGACTGGTCAAAATGGGTTTCTTTTGCCTCTGAGGGCTTGCTAGTCAGTGAAAGTATAAAAAATGCATCGTCTTTGTCAGTGATACATAAAATGGACCTCAACAACTGCAAGCAAGGATCGGCAAGTCCGTGTCATCTGAACCTCGATGACAGGAAGGTTTAGTGCACGAGTTTGAAGTTTGAACCCCATACTAATCGATAAGTATAGATGGGTCCACTACATAGGTACGTAGGTAGTACGTAGTAGGCCTAGTACGTAGGTACCTTACACCTACAGGACTACATACCTATGTACATATGTAGCAATGCCTCGGCCAAAATTGTGGTTAAGCCGAACTACCTTACCTTCAATAGGTACGTGACAAAAGTGCACAACGCGACGAAAAATACTCAAGTAGCTTTTGAGTTACCACCAGCTATCCATAGAGAATTGGTGTATGCCCATTGACGTCTTTAGTCTGTTCCTCCGTCGAATATCGTGTCCTTTGGTCTTAAATTAGGCTTAACTTGGGAAGAGACACCTCGCGACTTGCGGGGCTTTCATCTGCCTGATGAATCCCATCACGGCGCACCGCTCTCTGGCATCTTGAAATCTGTACGTCGCGACAATGGCCGCCCCGAGTCACGACCCAATTCCCCAGAGGAAACGAAGACGAAGAAGGAGGCAAGACAAACCGGCCATCTCAGCACGACTAGTATTGGACAGTCATGTCCGAGGGGACGTTGGCATCTTGTCCGATGACCTATTCGCTGATTTGTTCCCTCATTTGCAGCAAGACGGTGAGTACCTACAGAATCAGTCTTTGTGACCTGGTTGCGCCCGTACCTATCTAATAATAATAATAAAAATCTAATGTTATACAGTGTCCGACGAGGTTGAGTCCAGTCCAGTCCCCGACACTATCCATCATGTTGCCATTGCTCCGTGGGCACCGTCTTCGAGTCCACAGCGAACAAACTGGACCATAGTTCCGATCGCGAAATCCACAGCCCTCGCTCACTCAACAGTACAATTCTCCCCCGCGTCTCTCGCGTTGCAAAGTTTCGCGACGACTCTGCAGCAGGTCGCACCCTCGAAGCTTTCCAGCCATAGTAGAAGTGGTATTGAGATACTGGTGCTAGATGTGACTGCTGCGCCTCTGGATACCGTATTTGTACACATTGAGAGTGATCTCGTCAAGAGGCTCGAGAACGGTGAAGGAACCTTTTTCACAGATCACCCCTCTAGCATCAAGAAAGTCTCGGCAGAAAATGATACTCCCACGGATAGGCTCGCCGCTGCGTTACGCGTTGCGCTTGGGACCCTAAAGGTCGTTCACAATGGGGATCTATTCCCTTTACCACTACCGCCACACCCCATCACACATGTCCCTTCTACGCCAGGCAAGGTGACACTGTGTGAGCCCGTGGCACAGGGTATTCTAGCACCGACTACCAAGATCGTTTTGACAAGAGGACACTCGCAAGGAAAACAAGGCCGAAAGTCCGTGGCTGCACCGCAAGCTCTAAAGAGCGTCGACCAGGAAGATGAGGACACCGCAACGGACCAGTTCTATTCCGCCGCCGAAGAACGAGACAGGCCAGGTGCACCAAATGATACTTCGGATTTTGTTACCGAGACTGAAACAGAGGCTTCGGAAGTTGAGAACGAGGATGAGATCTCGGATGATTCGATGGATGAGATGATCTCTCTTCAAGCACCAACGCTGCCGACCACCAATGCCAGCGGCGTCTCTACCATGCAACCTGGGACACCCATGACAATTGGCCGCGGGAGGAAGACCAACGGCATCGGCACTCCTGGCTCTGTCTTCTCCAGTTTCACCGCTACTACTGCTCGCCCCGATCGCCCTAAGGGTCGGCTCTTCAAAGCTAATGGCTTGATGAATCCTATCCCGTCAGAGCTACTCCACCCTAAACCAATAGCCGAAGATGACGAGGAAGCTCGGGTATACGTAGATATCAACTCTCTTACTAGGATAGGCTGTTTCTCCGGAGACTGGGTCCGGCTTGAAGCCTCAGAGGAGCCTCCGACAAATGGCATCGGTCTGTTTGGTCTAGGCAGCTTCGGTCAGTCTGGGGTGGAAGAGCCCATGTGGCGGCCAGCCAAAGTCTACGGGCTTCCGGAGGGTTACTCCCACCGGCCTATGACTAGAATTCCGAGCTCGAAGCATGATCCTAATGCCCGGAGGTTGTCGTTCTTCGAATCTCAAATTCCTACACCGACTGGTCCTGGTGCATACATGTCCCCCCTGTTGCTTGCAAACTTGGAGAATGCGCCTTACGTTCGATTGTCTCCGTTGAAAAAAACCTCACACCCTCCAAGGCCGGGCCAATCCAAAATAACCGGGTCGTCCCGTCCTCCCTACGCTCGGGATCTCACCCTTCAACAGATACGAACGCCCGTCTCTTCCGAGAAGGCCCTCCAAACTGCCATATTTGGCGGCCTGAAGGTCCACTTTGCACGGAGCATACGTGTAGTCAAATCCGGCGACCTTGTTGGGATTCCAATTGACACACAACTAGGGCGAACACTTCAGGAATCAACCAGTGCTGGTGACGGTGTCGCCCTTGATGACATTGTAGCTCTTTCGGCTTCGAGCAAGTCTAGTGCTTTGGTCACTCCAAAGCCCGACGCTGTCGCCTGGTTCAAGATTGCGCATATAACAAGGCAAAAATCAGAACCCGGCGACGAAGAGGAAGAAGAGGATGTTTGGGGCGGAGTAGCTTGTGTCGACAGCTCTTTCACTCAAATTTCTCAGTCTGGCGGAAGCACGAGCTCCCTTCCGGGTACCAAAGATAACAATTGGCCATACTACTTGGGCATCGAAGAGGCACCTCAAGCTACTTCTAACCTCCTATCATCCGTAGCTCGGCAACAACCAAGGGTTACCTCGCCTTTGAGGCGCCGACTAAGGGAGCTGATGGCAGCTGCTACGAGTAAACGAGCTGTTCATCTCAAGATGCCACCAGTAGCTGTTCTGCTCGTATCAAACCAACGCAATATTGGTAAAGCTACCGTGGCTTCTAGTGCTTGCACGGACATTGGTCTACACACATTCGTAATCGATGCCTATGACATCGTGAACGAGAGTGGAGCTGGAGGTAGTGATGTCAAGTCGGAAGGACTCCTGAAAGCTCGAGCAGATCGTGCCATGAGTTGCGGTTCTGAATGCTGTGCTCTACTCATTCGGCATATCGAAGCACTTACGGCAGACAGGATGGTGGCAGCAATGAAGGAAATTCTAGATGACGCTAGAGTCCTAATTGCAACGACAACTGAAGTCGACAAGGTACCAGATGGCATCCGAGGACTCTTTACCCACGAGCTCGAAATGAGTGCACCCGACGAAGCTGAACGTAAAAGCATTTTGCAGTCTATCATACAGAACCGAGGAGTAAGCTTAGCGCCTGAAGTTGAGCTGAGCGGCGTTGCTATCAAAACTGCAGCTCTTGTTGCTGGCGATCTTGTTGACGTGGTCGAGCGTGCGATAGTTGCACGTGATTCACGCCTCGAAAGGCTGTCGAGAAGAGCCTCAAACGACGACTCCACTGTCACTGTCCGCGATATACAAGTAGCAGGAGGCTCATCTGCGAGGTGCCTGACTAAGGCCGACTTTGATACGGCTGTGGAAGCAGCGCGGAAGAACTTTGCGGACGCCATCGGTGCACCGAAGATTCCCAATGTCACCTGGGATGATGTTGGAGGCCTCAATAACGTTAAGGAAGCAGTCATGGAAACAATTCAACTGCCATTAGAGCGACCAGAGCTGTTCGCTAAGGGGATGAAGAAACGGTCCGGCATCTTGTTCTACGGGCCACCTGGTACTGGCAAGACGCTGCTAGCGAAGGCAATCGCCACAGAGTACAGTCTGAACTTCTTCAGCGTCAAGGGTCCTGAGCTGCTGAATATGTACATTGGAGAGTCTGAAGCCAACGTTCGTCGTGTCTTCCAACGAGCACGGGACGCAAAACCCTGCGTTGTCTTCTTTGACGAGCTTGATTCGGTTGCCCCGAAGCGAGGAAATCAGGGAGACAGCGGTGGTGTCATGGACCGAATCGTTTCACAGCTCTTGGCAGAATTGGATGGCATGTCGGGCGGAGACGATGGGGGTGGTGGCGTGTTCGTCATCGGCGCAACGAACAGGCCGGATCTACTCGACCAGGCGCTGCTGCGCCCTGGTAGATTCGATAAGATGCTATACTTGGGTGTATCCGACACGCACGAGAAACAGCTCAAGATCATGGAGGCCCTAACAAGAAAGTACGTTGATAATTCTTTTTTTTTTCTTCTTCTCGTAAATCCACATACGCTAACTGGCAAACGCAGGTTTACCCTCCACCCCTCGGTCTCTCTGCCCACGGTCGCTGAGCATCTACCTTTCACATACACGGGTGCAGATTTCTATGCCTTGTGTAGTGACGCCATGCTCAAGGCAGTCACGCGGCAGGCGACGCTTGTAGATACCAAGATCAAGGCTATTAACGTAGACCGAGAAAAGGCCGAACAGCAGCCCATATCGACGGCCAATTTCTTCGACCACCACGCCACACCTGAAGACATCGCCGTCATGGTCACGGAGCGGGACTTCCTCGACGCCAATAGGGAGTTGATTCCCAGCGTCAGCGCCGGCGAGCTGTCTCACTACGAAAGGGTACGGGCCACTTTTGAGAATCAAGATAGCAAACCGAAGCAACAGCCAAACAGCCAGGCACCTGTGTCGTCAATGTTCCCGGTCGATGGTAACAGACCAACCTCCTCTAGATCGGTCTCGGGCAGCAAGGGCAAAGGTAAGGCCATGGCCATTAGTAATAGTAAAGGAAAAGGGAAAGCGGTTGCCATCACCAATGATGAGGGAAGCGAGGACGAAGGTACCTACGGGAACCATTCAGGAAGTGTAAATGGGAGATCAAAAGGGAAGGGGAAAGCCATAGCACGGTTCCAGGACGGAACTGCAAGTGACGACGACGGGCTATATTAAACTAGGCTAAGTCGGCAATTAAAAAAACTATAGGGGCCTTGCAGTATATAAACAGAGTGGGGAGGGGGGAATATGCTGAAGTAGAAGGTATCTATTGATAGTGTAAAGAGAAACCCTCGTCGGCACAACGCCGAGTGTGCGGCGAGTGCGAATGATTAATAACTTCTTCTCGCCAAAATTTGGTATCTTACACCAGCCCTAGAGTCCGCCTTCGTTCACGGACACGGAGGATCTAGAAGTCAGACTACACATCCTACACAGTGAGTGAGCTCATTTATTCTTGCCCTTTTCGGTCTCTTCATCTTCGGAGCTCTCTTCTTCCGACTCGTCCTCGTCATCGTCCTCTTCTTCTTCATCTTCTTCCTCATCATCTTCGTCGTCTTCGTCGTCTTCCTCATCCTCATCCTCATCCTCGTCGTCGTCGTCGTCGTCGTCTTCGTCTTCTTCTTCTTCGCTTGATGCCTCCGGGATGGCCTGTACTTTCTCCACGGCTGCTATCTCGGCTGGCTTGGCCGAGATGGTTAGATTGCTCATGCTCTCACTTGCGGAGTCGGTAGAGGGTGTGGGTGCCCCCTCCGACTCGGACTGAGGCGACGTAGTTTCCTTGGCGCCGGAATCACCGGGCTTGCTCTTATCCTCCTTTCCATCCTTGCCGTCCTTGCTGGTGTCCTTCTTCCCGACTTTCTTCCTAAGACTCTCGAGATGCACCTGCTTCGCCTTCCGCGCAGCCTCCTCGGCAATACTAGGGACAGACTTGGCGGCGGATGCGGCGCTCGTTGCTGGTTTGGCTGTGGCACCGGGCTTCTTGGCCGTGTCGGCGGCTTTCGACTTGTCGTTGGCGGGAAGCGGTGGCGCGGCCGGTGGTGCTGGGGCGGGTGTGCTAGCTTTAGAAGAAGCTACTGCTGCCGCCGCCGTCGCTACTGTCGATGCTGGTTTCGCAGGTTTGGGGGCGGCAGGGGGCGGCGCTTGGCTCTTGGGTGGGATGGTGAAATCGTCGTAGTAAATGGTCACATGCTGCTTCAGTTCGCCGTATTCGTTCCATTCCTCGATCTCTACTAGGTCCTACGATCCCTTCTTAGTATATAATATGACTAGAGCTTGACGTAACAGACTTACACCGAGGACCAAACCCATCTGCACCAGACCAGGCAGCTTGCGTAGTCGTCCAGATTCATCCTTGCCTGCTCTACGACCCCATAGCATACGTGCTTTTTCGTCGACAGCAATGTCTATAGCCTTAAAGGGCACCTTGTTAGCTCGTAGGATTGTCTCCAGTCGCGACGTAGCCGTCACGATATGCGAAGATCCAGCTGTCAGAGAGGTGTAGAGGTATAAGGCGGGGTCGGTCGAGTACGTCGCGGATGTCGAGGGCTTGCTGTCCGCCATGGTTGCATGTATTTTGTGATATAGACTATAAGGTAGTGAGGAGTTTGGGGTTAGGAGAACAGAGGTATGAAGCGAATCCCCTGCCCCCTGATAAGGTAATGATGGATAGGTGGTATGTAGGTGGTAGGTGGTAGGTACCTAATCGATAGCGCGTAGCACCCGTTTATGGCCCAAGACCTGACGTCTGATTGGTACATAGATATGACTTCATAGGTACCTTAAAACGTACCTACCATCGAATTGCAAACCGAGGCATCTTTAGGTACATAGGTACTTAACATACCTCTCTGCCTCTCTAAAAAAAGGAGTTCCATTAGATGAATGAATCTTTTACATATTACCTACCTACCCCAAAAGAGCATAACTACCTAATCAATTATAACGTACTAATAGCACGCAGCTCGCCGCATCGCCGAAGTTTGGTCGGTTTCGTTCTTTTGTCATCCACAAGTTTCTTCGGACGGTGCACTTCTTTCCTCGAGTTTTGTACACTTGTTACGGCTCACGGAAAGAGAAAATAAGCGGGCGTATTCCAGTGTCCCCTATGACATACATAAAGAGACCTCGTATCAATGCAGCCTATAAGCGAACACCTTGTCCAGCCCGAAACAGCGTGCAGTAACGTCTGGCATAGCTCTTTCGTATTAAGACACATGAAGAATTCGGTAGTGTCGAAGGAGGCTTGCTGGAAGTTTCCACGGCTAATCGATGGTGATATTTTATGGACATCCTTACTACTTGTCATCCCGATATCGTTGAACGATGTTTGCCAGCCTGCTGAATTATCCGGACAGGGGGCCGAAAATAATGGGCATATCCGGCGTCCCGACTGCTCGGGTAGGTGTTGGGTTGGCGCTGATTCGTCGGATCCTCCCCATGTCCAGGTGATGAAGGTGATGAAGGTGATGATGACATTATCTGCAGATTCTTGTGCCAACCAGCTCGTGTACAAGGGCAGGGGCCTGGCATTCTTCCTGCACGCAACAGCTAATATGTGCATGAAACATAATACCTAGGTAGGTACGAAACCAATTTCAGCTGACTTCGCTTAACATCACTCGTCTTGTAATGGGTCCCGGCCCCCGGGACCGATACTACGAGTGTACGAGTAGAGCCACAGCCTGCACATAAAGAGTAATCGGAAGAGCATCTACCAATCTCGTTCAAGTGTGCGGGTCTTTTGGAGATGCTGGCCGGGCTGTCGTGGGGGGACACCCTGGTATAGATACGTCGAAGGAGCCGCCCAGCCGGCCACTAAAAGCCTTCACCGTGAAGTTGTTTTGATGACGGCTGCGACTAGTCGACAGGGCTGTCCTGTCAGCCCCTAGTTGATGACCGACATGGCATATTGTTTGGGCGGGCATGGGTTTGCTCTTCCAAAGAGGCATTTTATTCCGGTGCTGCAACGGGCTCGACGCCCGTGACGCGTTGCAGATCCAAGCCCTTGGGCCCAAAAGATTCCGTGACGAACGGTATGGTCTCCTCCAAGCACACCGATATCGCGGTGCTCGCTTCGATCGCCGACCTCTTCATCACTGCACGCACTTTCTCCGAGAGTACTTCGACCTAGGCCCTAGGGGAGGAAATAAGGAATCGGTTGATCGTGATCGGACTCTCGAGATTCATGACTTACACTGGAAATGGGGTTGAAACACAACGTTACTTCGACGATGACTGAGGGTGCTGATGAAGAAAGCATCGCCCGGGCAGAACCAAACTTGAATGCACTTATGGTTCGGCGTAACCATGATTGCGACATTTGGTAATGGCACGAAACGGTGATCCAAGAAGACGCAAATTATGGTCGAGACAGCCCCTCGGATAAGGGAGTCTGACACCCAAAGAAAGGAACCCGTAGGTTGAGGATGCCGAAAGAGGGATAATTCCCAGACGACTAGACAGTTCGGTAGGTAGGTAAGGCAGGCTCGTCTACTGGTTATAAAAGGGCTACAGGAGTCTGCTCCGGCAGCACGCCAACGCAGGTTATTTCCGCCCTGATTGCCTTTCTCTCACTGCGAACGAGTGAACGTAAGACATACACGCACATGGTCACATGAAGCTGTAGAAGGCACAAATACTCAATTATTCGTTAGTACCTTTCCCTAGAGGTCCCTAATATGATAGCTCATAAACTAACCTGGGCCAGGCATTTGCACTTCTGAGAGAAGACAGACGGCCAAAAACACTGAGAACTCCTCTGAACAAGCTCAACTACTACAATTATCATGGACGATATTTTTATTCGCCGCCAAGACGACACTTCTCTTCAGATATTAGATCTCGCATACGACGACGGACTCTTATGCCGATTCAGTGCTCGCCACAACACACCATTGCCTACGATGACTCGACGAGGTCACGGGGGGTTTGCTAACTGTTTGTCAATCAAACAGTGTGACCATCACGTTCGAGGTTGCCGTCACGAAGCCATGGAAAATGGAGACCTTTGCGTGGGGTGTCACAACAACCGGTGTAGCGATCTTCATAACTAGAGAGTGTGGTCCTTCACGCACAGCTTGGAATCTCAGGGAACAGCACATGTACCTAGAGTTGCTTATCATGCTGGAGAGATCTAGATGATCGAAGGGAGGTTCAACTAATGTTAATGGGAACTACCAACATGTATGGAATATAGCGGTAGTAATGTAAGGGGTGATGCGCTGTGCCTTTGCTTGCATTAAGCCTACGATGCTATGAGGATCCCTTCACTTGACGGTTCCCTTAAGAGGCTCAGAACCTTCCATACCGTTAGGCCCGTTTGTAGATTCTCCAAACTCGTGGTCGGACAGGGATTTCGGATTGTTTCATCGTGGTGGAGGTGCACCCTCTAGCCCGGGATTTTTTGGGAGCCTCGTCCGAAGCAAGTCAATTTAAACCGGGGTAGCGGGATGAAGCACGATAGCAACAAATAGGAAAGTTCTTTACCGGTGTGGGTAAAACGCAGCTTCTACTTCTACCTCACACCGGTGAGGGGGCTCAGAATAATGGCCATCGTTCTTTTAGACGATATACCCCGATCTCTTCGGCCGAGCTGTCTCATTGCGGAAAATAAGCCGACGACTTACTCTCTTGAACCCAGACTAAGAGATACACATTAATTATGGTACAAAATAGGTTTTGCTTTCTGAGAATATACTTCATACTAATATAAAACTTGTAATACCTTCCCTTATACTTTGCCAGTGTTGCAAACGCTAAGCATCCACCTATAACATCATGAAGAATGAAAATTTCTAGTGCCAAACCTATGTATGTGCCGAGGTATTGTAGTTGCTTCTTGACCTTTTAATCAGACGTCCATGTTAATGATCACAATTATACGCAATACAATTATCATAACTAGGTACCTAGCTTACTCGGACTAACACACGAAATGCCCAATACTTAGGTAGTACCTACTAGGTATTGAATGCCAGGTTCTGTTTGGCCAAGCCCCATGTGCTTCTAGTAAGCCACTACGAGTCAATGGAATATCAAATATCGGGCCGTTTCACCTAAATCTACTGGGTGCAACTACCTAGTACAGGCCACGAAGACCAGTAATATGACAGCGATAGGCACACACAAGTATGATGGAAAATGTATGTCATTCGGTCGTGTCGTTCGCGAATACAGCGACACAGCTCCTCTAAAGTATGCGACATGAACCTTCCAACTCCTCCGCATGCTCTGAACACCGGATAGAACACGTCGTCCTCAATTAGACAAAGAAAGAGCTGTCACGCCCAGGACCGAGTTGGTTAACCCAACCAGATTTGCCGCAAACCGATACTGCCTTCAAATTACTCCAAGCATCCTTCCCCAGAGAATCAACATTTAGATGAGAATTGAAATAAAATGTTTCTGATATTATGGACGGACAAAATTGACTTGGTGTCAACGAGCGTGCCTGTTGAACCAAGCTAAAAGGGTACCACCCTCCCCTCAACAACACCAGCTCCATACTCCAAGGCATGGGTTTATGCTAGGAGAGCAGCGCCCATACCCAAAACACCCATCAGAAGACCGGACTTGACAGACACGAGGCCAGCACCGCTGGTGGGCACGGTGGTAGCTGACGTGGGAGGAACGGGAGCCTGTGTCGTGGAAACCACCGAACTCAAAGTAGGGTACGTGGTGGGAACCACGAAGCTAGAAGTGGTGTTAGGATAAGCAGTCGGGCCGAGATGAGTGGTTGAGTTTGAAGTCGGGTAATAGGCCGAAGTAGTGCTGTTCAGCGAAGATGAAGAAAGAGTAGGGTAGGCAAGAGTAGGGTAGGCGGGTGCTGAAGTTGACGTCGAATTTATCAGAGTCGAGCTGGTGGAAGGCGTGTACAGCGGGCACGCGGTGTTGTCTGGGCTGCACTTGGTGATGGTGACAGTCGCAGTGAGGTAAGATGTGGCGGTGGTGGTCTGCGCAATGGCGGACACAACGCTGGCAGCCAGCATAATCAAGGATGAGGCAAGCATCTTGAAGGTTGTCGATCGAATTAAACGGGTATCCCGATTTTCAAAAGTCCTCCTTAGGAATATCCTCAGTTATCCAAGCTAACGTAATGATAGCCGTCGAGAAGTGTGATATGGCGATGTGCTGATCTTTTCTTCTTTCACCTTCCGGTTTGTTTGAGACCTCGAGTACTTCAGTTGAAGACGTTCGTTTCGAAGGAGTGACAGTAACTGCGTTGATGGTGGGATTTAAAAGAGTGTGGGTTGCAAAATGCAAATATTCGCAGTTACAAAAGAGAACGAACGAGTGAATGTGGCCCTGAAGCTGATGGTACTTAAAAGGAGAGGGTAAGAAGAGAGAAATTGGGCGGTGGATGGGGATGCTGGCGACGAGCCCTTTCTTATTGGGGGCATGGGGGAATTTTTCTAATTGTTCCCAATAACGGTCAAATCAGGGCACGCACACAGACATACACCTCAACGGTCCTGCGGAATTATGTGGATCGACAAACGTCTACCGGGAAGAGACAAGGGTTGTTGGCGATGAACCCCTGCCATGGTAGCTTTGACGACCAGGACAAACCACCGTGATTGTCAAAGAGGAGCATCGCTTTCTAACCCTGTGGGCATGTTCGAAGCTCACCTGTCCGTCACCGAGATTCGTCAAAGAGATGGACCTCACCAATAAGTCGAGAGGGTATTTTATCTCATGTAATTTGAGGTTCTAAACACTCATCTGACTGGTTAAGATGGGATGAATGGGATGGTGAAAATACTTACTACTATGTATGCAAGGCCCCATCACGACAACATGGCAAACTGCGCGCAGTGCGTGTTCCTAATCTGCAAGGTTGCTGTTCGTTGCTGTTCCTGCAGGAAAGAAGGTGGGCATTGAATCAAAGCTGAAGCTGCGATTGGTAGAAAGGCCGCAAACCCCCGGGGGAGTTAACAAGGATTGTTCATTTAGCGTTTGCCGTGTAATTCCCTTTATAGAGTCTGATCGACTCCGCTAGCCTGAAATAGGTGTTCTCAATTTATTTTGGCCAATCAGATGAAACCTACTATCGGTGGGCTACCTGGAGGTACGTATTTTTGGTATCATGCCAAGCTCATGCTGTCTCCCAGCCATCTAAAAGTAATCTCTTTTCTTTTTCTCGTCTCCATCATCTGTAACATAGCATTTCAAAATCCTACTACTATGTATGTAGAAATCATCGGATGGTCATTGTTGAGGGGCGAACTCTACAATACCGACAATCTTGTGGTATGTATGTGTTCATATCAAATATCAGAATACATACTGGACGTCGAATGTCGTCGAATGTACCGCATCAACCTAGCTTTCCCTTATTTCCCGAAATTACAGACATTGGATGATGATATAGTTGTGCGGTGCGACATACATTAGGCTAGTATTCCTCCATTAGCGGGCAATTATTGGGATCTTGTCCGAGATGTCTTAATATTTTCTACCGCAATGCATTAGATGTCCCCTATTTTTTTCAGCAAGGCCAAACCTAGAATAGAAGCTTGATCACGGAAATCTCGACTCATCATCCACTATCTCCACCCGAATCAAACACCCAGATCGCTATTCTGCAAAGAGCTAAGATGAGCCTTCTCCACACCTTGAGATGAAAGGGGAGGGACCTGTAATGTAGCGAACAGTGCCACGTGAGGGTCCCGACTTCATGCTCGGCATTTCGGTCATAGCATCTTAGATGCCTTACATATATCTTCTTGGACCGTAGCCCCCTCTCACGACATCGTGCAGGAACGGATTGTGCGGCCGCCTAGGTGGACCACGTTTGCCGATGCCGTTGTCAAAGCTACTACCATCTGGGCCGGGGTAGGGAGAAAAGTTCTCGGCCTGCTGGTGGCTATGGGGATATTGATATTGGCCATCCCATGCCGGAGCAAAGTCGTAGAAACGATTGTGGTTCTCGCGGTGGCCCTCAAAGTGGTCGGTGTACGGCTGTCGTGCCTCGCCGACAAATTCATTTAAACACTCCAAGACCTTTTTCTTGAGTTCCCGATCTTGGCGTCGTTGCCTCTCGGGTTCATCCGGGTCCTCGAAGCGCGTCCGTCGTCTACGTGGTCGATCGCTGTTCTTGCTCTTGTCGCTAGCCTCGCTTCGAATGCTACTCCTCGAAGATTTCGGTTGCGCATCTCGTTCAGCTTGCCGGAGCCACTGGAAATAATTCCAAGCCTCCTGCATGCTCTGTTGCTTCTGGTGTGTTTCTTCCCTCTTTCTCGCTTCATCCTCCAGGTGCTTCCGGACTTTGTCGATCTCGGCAGCACATCTGTCTTGCTTGTTGCTGTGTTCGTCGTAGCTCTTTTTAATCGCATCGTAGGTTTCCTTTATCGTAGTCTGGGTGTCCTTGGCTGCATCTCGGGCCTCTGCGACTCCCCCAGAGACAAAGGCCTTCACCTCGTCTATATTCTTCCCGTTTGCTTGTGCTGCGTCGAATGTGCCTTTGAGTGCCTCCTCGTGGGACGCCCATTGCCTTTTTGTAATGTAGTTAGGCCCTTCGTCCTCAAGTCGTTGCTCCATATATGGAGGGTAATTCCAATATGAGTACGACATATGGGGATATCCTTGATTGAACGCTTCGCCTGCTGTTTGACCCGCGAACTCCTGAATATCCTTGCCACTACTCCTCTTGGTCGAATTCTTTGCCCTTCTACTCTTCTTGGACTTAGAAACTGGGTAAGGGAAAAGGCACATCACTGACAAGAAAGGAATTAAATTAGATTAAGTCGAGTATCTGAAAAGCTATATTGCCTTGCTCTTATATATATATATACCTGGGAACTTCGCGTATCTAGGAGTTATTAGCTCAAATTTTTCAACCTCCTACGTATAATGATTCATTCTAATTAATTCTATTCTCGGTCGAGATGGAAGGTCTATCTCAGACAAGTGCCACCGCCATTTGTGCGTCCACACATTGTTAAGACGTAGAATTCCGAAGCTTTTGTTCACATGGTCTTTGAAGAGGTTTACGCAAGTCTCGTATGCCACAGCTCTAGGTTTCTAGGTTCGAAGTCCTACCTTCGTCCTGTAAGTTTGTATGGCTTGCGTCATTTGATGGACGTCATACCTAGGTACCTTGTTGGTTACTTTACTACTATCATCGTTAAGCTTCTCTATGAGGACCTAAGACAGGATTTAGACAAAAAGAACTTGGGCATGTCTCTTCTCTGCGTCGTAAAAAGCCCGCAATCACATTGTCTTTGTCTATCTAGGGTTTTGAGTCAATGAGACCCATTATTCAACGATAACAACCCAGATATTGACCGCCCTCTATACCGTTCGTCACTAAGGTAGGCGAGTTGCTCGAGACGCTTTGTATCTTACTCACCCCATGTGCGACAGCTGGAGCCATTAGTTAGTTCTTCATAACAGCCCAACGAATCTTTATTCAAACAGGTTAATGATTAAAATCGGGCTTGCCATAAATCTTCAGGCACATCGTGATTATCTACCAACAATATTGAAGGGAAAAATATTTTAATAAAAAATAAGAAACTAGAAAAGGCGAGTGATATACCTTAATACATGAACAATGGTCAATCCATAGCTATCTTTCCAATGCAGCAGGAGGTATAGTTGATAATTTTCGAGGAGAGTTTGAGGACTTAAGTAAAAGAGAACTCTCATATATTATTTACCTTGTATTATTCGTCGTACCACTCGCAGTTGTTAGGCCTAGATTCGGTGCAAAAATCTCCGCGAGGAAGATTGGAAAATAGCAAATGAGCATTTCGCAATGAGAAGATATGCATGCATGTATGTAATCATTTTTGTTTGTCTTCCATTGCCGTGAACTCAAGGCACCCTTAATGCTAGAAGGGGGTGGGAACGATGAAGAATATGTACAGGTTGAAGAGAAGTGAAAAAGGTTTGATGAACCCCTTTGTCATCTATAGAACGAAACAAGGGCTACTGCATTTAGCGAATGCCTTGCCCCTTAAAAAACTCCTTGGTTCCTTTCCGAAAAGAAATAGCAAAGATATCCGAAAACGCCTTGCTATGTATCATGACTTCGTATGCACTTTCCTACCAACGCCGCAATACTAAATATACTTCGAAATAGAATACCCGAAGATCGGGCCCGCCCCCCTCCGAGTTTTCGTGTGCGTGGCCATCATGCCGTGAATGGCTTCGGGATAGCTGCGTACTTCTCCGAACTAGAGTTGTTTTCAGAGTACACCTTGACCGAGTTGATCAGCCAATACGCGTCCTTGAACTCGGAGGGGTTGGACGAGACGAATTCTTGGCACGTTGTGGCCTTGGATCCGCAAACGGGATCGTCGCTAAATACTTTTCCAGCCCAGTCGCCGCAAAAAGTGGTGTCGAACACGATCTGGTGGTTCTGGAAATGACTCGAGATATCACAACCCGAGCCCGAAAACGAAGTGGAGGGAGAGCCCCAAGTACTGGGGTCCGGATTTCCAGCTGCGATGTCTTGGGGAATATTTCCGTTTCGCGGAAAGAAGAAAACGTTGATGGCCGAAGATGTCCATTCTAGCGCAAACACGCCTCCCCCAATCTCGTTGAAGCCATCGGACAACGTTTGGGTGTCGTGACTCGCCGTACCGCAACCGAGATTACCGGATCCCGGCGCATTGCAGTCGCCCTGCGAGAAAGTACAACCTGGACCTGTATGAAGGGTGTAGGTAGTGTTTGTTGCTAGGTTCACTCCCTCGATGATGTCAATCTCTCCATTGAATGGCCAGTTTTGACCGACCGTCCAGAATGCCGGCCACTATAAAAACGCAGGTATGTTAGTAATCATTTCTTTAAGTAAGTAGTTCAAGGGGTCGAGGCATATCTCGAGAGTAACAACTTTTAGGTAACACCAAAACGGGTTTACAGAAGTGCTTGACTCCCGAGATAGACTATAAATGTGAAAAAAGGACTATATAGGTGTTACTTACGAGACCGCATGCCGAGGTAGGCTGGTGGGCAATGTCTGCAATGATGAGGCCTTGGCTGTAAGTCTTCTTGGAGTTGACTCGAACGGACCCACGACCGCCAACCGGGTTCACCGTCGTAGAGTCAACACCCAGATAGACCGCATTGTTCGCATAGCCGGCTAGCGACAAGGAGTTGGCCTCCGCCGCCGAGTGGTACTTGACGAAACCATTCGTCGGATCCGGGTAGTCGAAGAACTCGAAGCCCTCGAAGAAGTTAGTTTGATCGTACGAGTCTTGAATTGTATAGGCTGCTTGTGCTGCAACGCCGAGGGCGAGAAGGCCGCCTAAGCGTGAAATATGCCTAGCGAACGTCATCTTGTTGCTGAATCGTGTATTCGTCTGTGGAAATGAATGTGTCTCGATGAATGTTTGGGAAACTTGCGCCGGGCAAGCCTGGGTAGATAAGTGGAATGAAAGTGTTGGTTCAAGTCAGGATTGAAAGGGAATGAAAGGTAGTGGTCGCCTATGATATTTAAATAAACGACGACAGGTGACGAGAATCTGAAAGAGAATGGTTCAAGACTCGAACTGACTGTATTGTAGACACCGAACAATTGTAAGGCTGGAGATTCCGTTGTTCGACGTTGTCATAGAACAATGAATTCTGTAGCGAAGACAAAGGTGGCTAGACTACCTAATGGATTTTTGTGTGGATGATTTGTATACAATCACAGCCGCATAAGGAGTGACGGCTGGCCAGGTGCCCAAATCACAAGAACAAAACTGGCTGGGTTTGTGTGGTTTGGGGTTGGGGATGGGAGAATGGAATGTAAATTTTGCAACCTGACCTGACCAGCAGCAGCAACCTCCGAATATAACGATTTCTGAAGTTCCACAAAAAGAAGGTTAAGGAGAACCGAAGCTAACAACTAAGCAACGTTTCCTAGGTGTCAATAGATGGATGAATTAAGTAGGTGCGATCGAGAGTGCATCATACATGGTATTTATCACCGGACAATTTAAGAAACCTTCTGGGAAACCTGGTAATATGTAACGCTAAATCCGCCGAAGCGGCTCAAAGATGCACGAGTTAAACATCCATGGAGCCAGGGGAACGAGTCACCTCAGCCAATAACAGACTGTGTGATGATTCTAAAAAGAGTGAATCAGCCAAAGAGATAAGCCACCTCCCAGATATGTATCTAGGTTGCTGTCTTTGTGAAGATGCCTAGAGCAACGTTGGTTGGAGGATGTGCGCCATCCTGACTGTATCAGAGTGTAATCTATCTGATCACGGAGGATCATCGAGCTGGGGTAAGACATCGAGATACCCGGTAATAATCCAAGATTGATCGTAACAAGAGCCGAGAGGCGCTGTGCCTGACGAGTCGACGACCAAGCCAGATGGAGAGGTTGAAGTCTCTAGTAGACCTTGGGGTTGGGGTCTAATGGAGGTCTAGGAATGTGGGCTGTTAGCCAATCAATGGCATGGGGTCGGTCGAACCTGGGAACGACGGCCGCCACATTCTTGGCAACACCAGCCCCTGGTGCCCCGCTTTTATCATTTTGCTCACTCACTCCTCGCTAATAAACTTAGGCGCCACAGTCGGTGATTGGATGGTGATTAGCTGCCAGGCCTGCGTCTGAAACAACAAGTCGAAACAAACCAGGTGCTTCCTTTGAATATATAGTTGGATGTCGTTGAATATCGAATTTCCACTTGGTACATAGCAACTGCTTCTTCGGGCATATATCCGAGTCCGCCTCGGAGGATCTACGAGATACTACATTAGAATTTATACCTTCAATAGTAACGTCCTCCCCTATTGAACCTATCTACCTCCTAGGTCAGGGAATTGATCTACTTGTCACATGTTAGGACCCCTTCAGACTTTCCACACTTGATGAAAGAGAGAATCCTTCAAGTGTCTAGATTGAGATGACAGTAACACAACGAAGACTTTGATTTGTTTTTGTGGCACTAGCTAATCTGTCTGCCTTGGATTCCTTTTTATTTGTAGCAAATCTCTCCAGGACTAGGTGGCGGGCTCATCGCCGAATCTCTTGTGCAATGACAGATATCATTGACCACATACTCGCCAGGTTTTTGATAACTACATGTAGAGACACGTGGAGCGATTTTGAAATTGTTGGTGTACTCGAAACCAATTATCTCGGATCCCATCTTAGCGCTCGACGACTAAGATGTTCATGATGTTTGTTGACCAGTGGCAGAAAGTTCCTTGACTACGCGCTCGAAGTCGCCGGGAGCCTCGAACTTAGGGACTGCCTGCGATTTTATTAGCGCGGGGCCAAATGACATATTAAAGTCGTGGGTGACTTGCACAAGTGCGGATGTGCTCTCGAGGATAGCACACTTTCTTATGGGTTGACCAATCGGTACGCTGGCACGTTGAGTTGCAATAACGTGCCATTTTGCAGCGACCACATCGTTGCAGAACGCTCTTCTTTTCTCCGCAGCCGAGGCACATCTTGCTAGCCATCTCGGATGTGGGTTGCTCACCAAAGGAATGCCTGTTGATTAGAGATGATGGTCAGTAACTTTCTCATCAAGCACTCGGTCAAAGGTAGTTCAATAAAGAGCGTGATATAGAAGCACCAAAGAAAGTGACTGACCCTAAACCACTGAACCAGAACTCGTCAGCAAGATCATACTGACACTTCCCGAGGGCTTCCATTTTCAGGGTGTCTATAAGACCTTTGCTTCCCGTCACCCACTGTAAGAACACGAGTTAGTATTTGCTCCTTTAGGTAAGAGTTTTGAGGGGTCGGAGCATGTGCCAGGAGTAATAGCTCCAAGATAGCTCCCAAACAAGCTCGACTAGAAAGCCTTAGCCCTCGAGACATGCCAGAAGTTGAACATACAGGTGTACCATCGTTCTTGTACTCATCGAGAGCGACAACAAGCTGCAACTGCTGTTCGATGGTTGGAAGCCAGGGTCGAAGGACTCGAAGAGCGGTTAGGTGGCGATCCTCAATTTTGGCTCCGACTTCCATGGCGAGCATCCCAAGGATGACAGCCATGCGCTCTCGCTTATGATGGGTAGTGCGCGGCTGAAAGTCAGCCGAGAGGATTTTGTCAAACTTCTGAGAAAGTACGCCGCTATCCAGCTTCGCCACAACTGAAATCCTCGTATCCTCTTGCTTGTCTACGAACAAGAGCTCGCAGCCGAGCATATCAGATAGATCCCGTGCGATCTCATAGTCGTCATCAGATTGGAGCAGACCTTTACCCCAACAACCCATAGTGCCCCTATTGAGACTGAGTTAAAATGTGTCTCACAAGTGACCCCGTAGAGCGGATGGCGACGATGGACGTAATTGGTAGAGGGGGAATAGAAATCACCTGGTGATGGTCGAATGCAGATGAGTTGATCGCATGCGGAGAGGAGATATTGCGAAAGGTTTCTATCTTGACTCATCAATACGTTTGTATAGAGTAGGCACCTATGGATGCACCAAGGCTGAGAAGGTTTTACGTGTAGGTTTAATGTATACCTACCTAGATGTTAGAATTAGTCAAGTGGAGTTTGCAAGGAACCATGGAAACACCCTTCGGAAACACCTAATTTAATAGATATTTGGAAGTTGCGCCTGTTTGATTGCTATACTTTATTTGGCGTACCTACCTGCTATTTCATACCTAGGCCCCCCTATCATACATGGGGCTATTACCCCGTCGCAAGATCACTTATATGAACCGTCCTCATCTCTGTCTATGTACATAGGTAATTAGGTAGTGACTATTTGTATATGTTAGCACCTACACACATATAGTAGATATGTAGATAGATACATACACATCTACATGTACTATTGAATTTATTGTTCACAATCGAGTACTTCGAGTACTCCCGATGAGGGCTATCAGTTGCACACATGAATGAAATACCAAGGTAGACATGTAGATGGTATCACATATACATGTAGTTACTTGAAAATGTATCGCTGCCACCTGCAGCGGATACAAAACGAGGCTCGAGTATCAAACTTAGTATAACTACATGTGGGGTTAAATTTAGAAATCTAGTATCATTGAATCCTCCTATAGAACGTAGGGGGGTAGTGATATATTTTACAAGGCATTACAGATGCACGTGAACCATTACTGTCTCCTTACTCCAGGCCGTGTCATGATATCAAACGAGCCGGCTAGATCATTTCTCCGAATGGTCTAGTCTGATGAAGAACCGATAAATATATGATTGCCAACCAGGATATGCTTAGGAGACTTAAACATATCCTTTCCGATTGCAATGCATAATGGGTATATTGGGCGACAAGCAAAGCTATTCGCCGCAAGGAACAAGGTAAAGGCGTCAGATGTCGTGGCCAGACATAAGTATGTTGAGTCAAAGAGGAAGAGAAATAACAATACCACGCGATTCAAACTAGGTACCTAGATGGCCCGTCGAGGCCAACGTGTTGACGGGGCTAGAAGATAGTTATCCTATACTGTAGTGTTCATAATTAGTAACCGTTTTCATTTAAGTTCTCGGGAGTAAATCGGAGTTGTATTTCAGGGGCACATAACATCTATACGCACACCCAGGCAAACCGAGGAGGGCTGCACCATTAGGTGAAAAGAGGCATAAAAAAAGAACAGACAAGAAAATGAGGCACCAAGGGGAATGGAAAATATACGTACACTTGACTTTCTGGCCAGTCAGCTTGAACCAGATGACGGCAACTAGGTCCTCCTTGAATCGTTCCCAAGGGTTTCGGTTTAGATAGTAGCTGAGCTCGCGGAAGTTGTACATCTCGCCCCAGCAATCGCGTCCCCATTCGCAGCCTGCCATGTTCACAACGAAATCTCGCTCGTCCTGGTTGTAGTGGATGCGAGTGTCGTTTCCGTTATCCGAGCATGCGCCAGTTGGAAAACTGTTGATCATTCGTTGCGGAAGGAAAGCTGTATGACTTCGAATCCACGGCTGAGTCGTATATAGCTGCTCTAGCGCATCTTGTTCCTTGTGTTCCCACTCCATATGCTTCTGCTCGTAAGCCACTGGATCCCACCAAATATCCAGTAATCGGTCGGTCCACTCGCTTCGCCGGATGAAGAAGGAGCCGAGATTGAATCCCGAACAGTCCTGAGAGAGCATGAGATTCACGGAGTCAACGTTGCCGTCTCCCACCGGACTCAGCGATTCGGGATCTAGGTAGCTGGCTTCGAGGGGATGTGTGATGTTGAGCGGGTTGAATTCGTTAATGTCGCGATAAACGTGCTTTTCTAGGTTGTTGAACAAGTGATGCTGGAGTGAATAGGAGGGCTCCATGACGAATGTGTTAAGATCTAACCACCAAATCCTGTAATACGTTAGTGTTTCTGACCTTTGCAGGCGCACTCGCCCACTTACCATTCAGCTTTCGGATATTTCCTGAAACTATTCCGGATGCTGTCTACTTTCTCCCAGCTTTCTCGCCACTCGTGCGCATAACGCTTCTTGGTGCTCATATCGACGATTTCGAGGTCGTAGCCCCATCTCGCGACGTACTTTCGCTTGTTCCTGACGCTATCCCTTTCAATTGCCCACTCTCGCGCCCCTTTCCACTCCATCACCCCACCACCAATATTGGCGGCGAGTATGATGACGAACTTTTCTCCACCTCCTAACCAACCTGTTCTTCGCCAATAGTACCACAGGGCTGGAATGCGATTAGCAACCCAGACGGTATAATCTGGGGGTAATACTCACGTGTTATGTAAAATAATAAGTAGCAGACAAACAACAATATTGCTATAAGCGCACGTATTTTTCCTTTTCTTCCCATTCGTGCAATCATCGCCCTAACCCTTCCGAGGAGTGGAACTTTCCACCTGCCTCGTCCAAGCTTCTCTTTCTCTGCGTATCTGTCGTCCGCTGCTACGTTGAAAGATGGCAGGCTACTGGAGATGCGGCGCATATGTCGGGTGAAGAAACCTTGGTTTTGTGTTGAAAATGACGGGTATCCACTGACACCTTGACTCTTGAGCCTCGCCGATTCCCACGTTACGGCACCGCCATTGGGCCCCGAGAAGGATGATTTCGCCGGACTTGATCGACCACTGCTGTTGATGTTGAGGCCCGGAGAAGACCACCCTCCCCCAGGAACGGGTGAAGGACTCCTACTCAAGGACATTGGGAGGTTGGGTGTACCTGCGACGTGGCCTATATTAGTAACTTTGCACGACTCTGCAGAAGTCGCAAGCAGGCAGTGTATCCGACGCACCAGGTATAGGGCTCAGACTTGGCTGCAGGTACTGGGCCTGGTGGCCCAGACGCAAAGGAGAGACGCGATTACCAGCTGCCGAGGCGGAATCGCTCGCAGAGGATCGTCTCCTACGGTGGGCGAGCGCGGGGCGGTCGCTAAAGGACGAGGAGGCAACTTCGTTATCGGAGTCGATGGGCGCCAGATTTGTCGTCCCTTTTGCCGCAGTCTCTCAGACGGAGAGGCTGTCGACAGGCGAAGGCAAGGGAAGGTTACCTAAGTCAGGTAGGTAGAAGGTAGAAGGTAGAAGGTAGAAAGAAGGCCAAGGTGGCTGAAGCCACATTCAAGAATTAAAGGTAATAAAAGCGAATGTCTCAGGGGTGACGACACTGCGACAGAACAATTGACTTTGTTTCGAAAGCACTTCCTGGTTCCTGTTGGAGGAAAAAAACAAATAATACAAACACCTATCTGGTAAAAGTAGACGAGCCTCGAAATTACAAACAATTGACGAATTTAAGAAAACAACTGTGTTCAATGTTGTCGTTCCTTACATAGGTACTCCTTCTCGTATGCGCAGGGATTGGAGATAAGTGTAGTAACCGTATCTAGTAGTCTAGTAGTCTAGAACGGAATAATATTTTTTTTTCTCTTTGATTTTCCCTCCCTCCTGCGCGACATTGCTTTAGCCAAGAGGTACATTAAATTTGAAGAGTGGGACGGGTGGATCTCGACCACGCCGTTGAGATTTGAATATCTTTGATAGCCAACTACATGTAGATTAGGTACATATAGAGGCACATGTACCCTTAAACTTAATACTTAAGGTGGGCATCAATTCTTGAAAAGTGCCCGGCTTAGAATGTGTATTCTGTCGCCTATTGCTGACCGAGTTAGCATATGATGTAGAGTACCTAGGTATATCTTGATTTATCTGTTGCATACATGTAGGACAGCCCGATATTTGAAGAGGCCGATGGTATCCATGCTGCCATGTTATGTATGTTGCAAAGGAGCGGCTTACTCCTTGGAGGTACCTAGATAATGGATCTGGCTTGCAAAATGGCGTAAAGCTTAGGACAGCTTGCACAAACCGTCCAATGAAACCTAGTTGTTGGATGCACTAGTATGGTAGGGGATAGCCTAAGGTAAGCTATGGATCTTAGGTAATTACAAGACAGCCCGCAGATAAATTAATAGGACATAGTAATGAATATTTCTAGAATTTCGGTGCATCTTGATTGATACAAGATGACGTGCCTCGAATTCGATTTGAAACCTCTGGTTCTTCAAGTCAGGCCCGATTCCTCATGTGAGCTTTGCCGTTTGAATTTTGGTAGTTCAGATTATGTAGATACGTAGCTAGTTCCGGTTCCAAGGGTGAGCAGTCAATATAGCGAATGAAAGCCAATTACTTAGGAACACAAAATAGTATCTGGCCTACCTAGCATTGCTATTCTCGATATATTCTTAAATGATTGCATACAAAAACATCGTAGGCGCCTGTTCTCGAGACTGCCAACCAGGTACCTACCTTACCTTCGACTCTCAGTTCTATATAACGGGACGATCACTAACCCTGAGCTACCCCATATCCCGTTCACGTACTATACCTAATACTTTACCTTCGTAATAAAGCCACGTGTAAATGATTATTCTTCTCAACCGCTGACACTAGTATCGACGAGTCACTGTCGTAGGTATAACGATGGCTCAGACTGACTGAAATCGAATGCGCGCCTTCCAAAAGTTCGTGGCTGCGACTAAGGATTGCGGCGTTTCCCTACGACGTGCTTAAGCACTAGTATACCCGCTGTAAACATAATTTATTCTAGAAAGCCGATTTCGCCTTCGTCAACGTCAAAACGGAAGTTTACACGATAGATGGATGTCATTAACAGCAAGATTATATCGAGCCAACCATGACCTGTCGATCCTAGGGAAGATGAATAAGTAAAGCATGTTGCCCCTTGCCACGGAAGACTTCGGCATCAAAGACGATGTCATTCAGGCCTCCGAGACACGCGCACTGGTCTAGAGTTGCTAGTTTACAACCCGATTGGAATATGCTGAAGGGCGACATTAACTCGGTGTCACGGTCCAAATCTGCGTGTTACCAGTTAACATCTAGATGGTATCGCTAATATGAGCGTAAGAATCTCTTCGAGATGCAAGAGAGCCAACTAGGTGCAACAACAAACCTGACCTAGGTGGTTAGCCAAGTTAAAGTCTTCCCTATTGAACCGCTAGCTCTTCAGCTATCTAATAAGCTCTCTTGGCAGATAGTATGCTGTGGGATGTGGGACGAAAATAGTGGCTAGTAATATGCAGCACATTGACGTGGCAGTCCAGATTAATCTCGAGATCCATTTGATGATGGACGATGACAACTGGATCGTTAGTAGCCAGTAGCAGAACGGACTTATATGCCTTCCCACGTGATGGCTCTTATCACCGAATCCCCGCTTGAGTAGGTAGGCTTTCTAATGTGACAAGGAAGGGAAGCGGCAAAAAAAATCCCAGCCACCCCGACCCTTCACACTCTGCCCTTCAGCACATAAAAAGACATACCTAGTCGCCTTATGTGGGGGCCGTCTGATGGAACTGTGGAAGTCCAAGCACCCGGCAGCTCGGTTTTATTAGTTGTTTAATAAAGTACCCACAGCTGAAATCGGGGATCTAAACAAAACAACGTTAACAGTTAAACTCAAACATACAAACCGCTTCGACGGTACGCAACCTTAATTACCCAATATACCCTCTTTAGTGTTCTTAATGTACCTATAGAGAGTGTTTCTGAATGGACTCCACTATACGTAACGAGTCCAATCCCTCAAGATGATGATCCGAGAGCATCATCGCAGGCGGAGTCCCGAATCCTCTCGCCGGCGGCGCAAAGAGCGGCGGGATTCCAGAGAACAGCTTCAGAGTCAGCAAATGCCAGTCTCCATCCCGCGCTACGAAGAACGAACCGAACCCCTAGAACTCCAGTCGCGCGCCTTTTCGCCCCTATCTTCTTCCTCTTCTACCTCTTCCTCCTTATTAAACATATCTCGACCCTCTAGGAAATTCGGCCTAGGCACTTTCTTTAAAGGCAGCGGGCGAAAGCAACATCGCGTGAAGAAAAGGCGCAGCCGTATTCTTCGATTTGGAAACTCCTCTTCGTCGTCTGTGAACTCAGATCTCGCCTATGGAAAAGGGTATGTCGAGAAGCGTAGGAGTCGCGAGTTTAGTCCTCCAAACAGCCCAGGGAGGCCTTCGCTCTCGCGACGCGCGCAGACAGACGAAGACATATTAGAGTTGGGAAGGAAGTTCGCCGAGATCGCCAGACAACAAAATGCCGAAGACCTTAGAATAGCTGGGAGGAACCGGCCATCGACATTAACCAGTGCAGCTTCGGCCCTGACCCAGTTCAGGCGATCAAACAGTGGGAACTCGAATAGGGGGGTAGGAAGTTCCAAACCGCATCGCGATTCCTCCCCAGATGACTCGGAGTGGGAGTCCGCCTCTGATGATGACTCAGAGAGCTCGGAATTTGAATCTGGCCTCGCATACGGTTCAGGTCTCAGCCTCCCGAGCACTTCTGGTCCACCTGCACGTGCTCTGGGTTCCCCCCGTTCCCTCCTGGTGCCGAACCATGATCCGCCTCTGCATCGGAAACGTTCGCTGGTTGATCCGAACCTCTTCGGACCCGTGAATTCACTCCGTGGTTATGTTGAGGCCCCATGCGGGTTCGAGAAAGTGGATCGGTCCCAGTTTGTTGACTCACGCCAACCGCATGGGCCATTAAGTCCCCCTAGTGAAGCTCTATCTGAGAGCCGTTCAATGCAACGAGTATACCCAGTTCCAACGTCGGATCCCAGTCGCTTCGATGTTGCTCGAGGTTCCGTTGTATCCGCTCAACAGGACCTACCGACCCCGTCGCGGCCTGCTCCAATACCCTTACAGCAACCGAAGCCGATAGCGCCGGTGTCTAGGAAAGTGCTGGACTCAGTGGAAGACGAATCTAGATACTCGGATCGCTCCTTGTCTAGAAAAGCCCTTGGGGAAACTGCCGCCGCTGGCGTGGTTGGCACCGTTTTGGGCGCAGCATTAAGTTCTGATCGTGGGGATGACCGAGATAAGCAGGAGGGAAGACGTGATAGAGATGGTAAACGTCGGTCAAGACGCTCGGATGCCGGCCTCCAGGATGAGAGGGGCGAAAAGCGGAGGAATCGTGAAGAGCTCCGTGAAGCCCGTGACGATCGTCCCGAGAGACGACGGGAAAAGCGTCCCGAACCGGACCGCAACTCCGAAATAGGAAGAGCCCAGCCGGAGGTGATGGTATCCGAGGCAGGACGCGAGTCTAGAAAGGAGAGGCGTCGCCGTGACAAACCTCTTAATAATGATTATGGTTATGATCGAGAACGCGATAAACGCAATGAACGAAGCAGCAACCGAGAAATCGATCGTAGCGAGATCCGCAAAGACGAGCACCACAACGAAGACCGCGCTGGTCGCTCTGATCTGGAAAGCGAAAACCACAAACGTTTGGAAGGTGCAGGACGTCCGCCTCGAGAGGGACCAGTCGACGTGTTCCAATTCCAAGTAGCTGACGACGCCTTCCAAACTCCCCTCTACACAACACCGAAGCGACCCCTGACACCGAATGTGGTCACTGTAGATCGGGAACCCAATTTCTCTCGGTTTGAGCAGTCGGATGATCACGTGCACCCCCCAGAAAGACTCAGTCGGAAGGATTCCTACGAGCGGGAGATTCGTGACGCCCGTGATGTTTACGAAGCTGCTGAGCATGCGACCGCTCCAGTTAGTGAAGCTGCATTTGCTGCTGCCACCGCGGCGGTATTAGCTGAGGATCGTAGAGGGCGTAGTCGTAGCCGGGGTAGTGACGCTAGTTCTACGAATAGATCACGCCGAGACGAGTCTCCAAAGCATGAAAGAGACGCTGTCCAAGAAAACGCCAACCGCTACTACCGGGAGGCGGAACTTGCGCGCAGAATCAAGGAGCAAGAACGACGATCCACCAACGACACCGAGTCTTCCGTTATTGATAAGTGGAAGCAGAACAAAGGACCGGTGACCGTTAACATTGTATCTCCGCCGGAAATGGACCACCCGAAAAAGAAGAGCCCCTATGATGGGCCCAATGCTGATGTTCGCATTGATAATGTTCTGGAACATCCCAGTGAACTTGTTCGCTTCCGAATGCCCGACACTAGAGGTCTTACTGGAACCTCTATTTTCAGGACAAGGGATCCTTCTGCTGAGCGGGAGCGGCCAATGCTCAATGTGGTGCGGCCTACGCCTGTCCACTCACCAACACCAGAAGAACAACTGCCTGTTGAAGAGTCTCAATCTGGGCCTGCAAGGAGGGCTGGTAGCGCTACTGACCAGACTCCTCCTGATGTGGTGATCGGGCCACGGGGCGAAATAGTTCCAGCACCACCAACGCCGAAAGCTGTTAGCTGGGGCGAAAACCAAACCAAACACTATGTTGTAGAGAGCCCCGAGAGGGAAGATGACCCATATTCAGGAGTCAAGATCGTCACGCCTGCTAAAACACCAAAGTCACGTTCTGGGAAGAAAAGCGGCTGGGGCATTATTGCAGCAGCCGTTAGCGGCGCCAACGATGCAGCTGCATCTTCAAGTGTCTCGGATTCTACTATGGATGACGAAGCGAAAAGAACCAGACGTGCCACCAGGGACCGGGAGGTGCCGACGAACAGTAGATCTTCAGCGCAGTTAGATGATATGTACGACAGCCCACCCGTTCCAGGTCCCAAACCCACCAGCCCGAGGAGTGCTCAGATGCCAGGAGGGTTTGCCGAGGACCCGCTGTTCACCGCGAACATAGCTGCTGCGTTACAAGGTAGTGGTTTCGATCCAAATATTGTTATCGACAATGCGAGCTTCCATAGACGAGATTCGCCACCTAGCTCAAATGATCCAGTCGGGTACCGTTCTCCATTTGTGAACTCAGTAACAGACTTGGGTGTTGTTGACATATCGGGGCCTACAATCTCACAGAATGATCAAGAACACGGCTTCGTCATTGGCGAAGTGCCTGAGACGCCTTCCGACGAGAAGGATATCATAACTGACAAATCGGAAATTCTCTCTAAGCTTAAGCAACTGCGTGCCACTAAACAGGATAGCCCTGGAAGGTCTGAGGCCATTGACAATGGTAAATCCGTGGACAACTCTCGATCTGTCGCGGAAGACGACTGGAACCTGCCTTCGAGCAAGCTGAGCAAAAAGGAAAGGAAGAGACGCGACAAGGCCGCTAAGGCTCAACCCACAGACGATGATTTACCGATTGATGATGCGTCTCAAATAGAACAAGACCTAGAGGCAGAGTTCCTTGGGGCTGCCGCTGCTGGTGAAGAAGACACTTCATCGAAAAAGAAGAAGCCGAAGAAGTCTAAAAAGGCTATTGTTGTCCAAGACAATTCAAAACAGCCTGATAGCAGAGAGAACCCTATGATCATTGTCCCAGTCGACACTTTTCAAGACGTGCAAGATGCCAAGACCGTGAAATCAGAGAGCGGATGGGATCTTCCGACGGAAAGCCGGAGGCCTAAACGTGACCCCGAAGGATACGGATCTCGGACGGCTCCTGCCTCAGAGCTTTCGACGGAAAGCTCTTATAGAGTAATCGATGCCGACAGTGCTCCTTCGACTGGAGAGGAATGGGAGACACCGAAGAAGAGTAGATTGCTATCGAGGCGCGATGCTGGATCGTACGATTCCCCGCCAAGATCTGCACAAACTTCAGAGATATCTCTTGAGCTTGCGAGGCGAACCACTCTTCCCGATACTACTTCTCGATCTGGGGACGAATATGACGTGTCGAAAAAGAACAAGAAGAGCAAGCGCGGGTCTATCGATGAAGAATTTTCGTCTTCGGTTGTCCATAGTATTGATGACGAAAGCATGTCCGAGAAGTCGAAAGAAAGGTCTGAGCGAGAGTCGGGTTCTTATGGTTCCCCTCGTGTAGAATCTTCTTCCGTGGACATCGTCGAGAGCCCTAAGGAGATGGACGAATCGTTTGGCAATTTGCGTAGCGAGAAAACAGCCGCTACAGAGGATGAATGGGACATGACACCGAAAAAGTCTAAGAAGAAATCCAAAAGTAGGGATACACCTTCGACGCCGGTCTCCCAATCTGCACCATCTGAGGCCTCTGTGGGAAGCGCAAAAAAAGCGAAACAAGACTTTTATCCTGATTCGCCATCAAGGTCTACTCCAGCCTCCGAGGTTGGCACCGACGACACCCGGAAGAAGAGTAAGAAAAAGAAGCGAAGAAGCACCGGCAGTTTCCCTAGTGATGCCAACCTTGATGAGGGCGAGCCTCCTGATATAGGAAGGGATCGATTTGAAGCTTTAGATCGTGATGTTAGCTCCGTAGTGTCGGACCCTAGTCGCTACGATGACCACAAGTCAAGCCGGAGTCGAGCGAGGGGTGAGAATCTAGACGATACTATGTCAGTGGCGTCTGCTCCAGGTAGCGCTGATCGAAAGGATCGCAAAAGCTCCAAGTCAGAAAAGGATACAAGGATTAGCGGAAGCTCCAGTTTCTTCGACCGCTTCAAATCTTCAATCGGGATAGCAGAGGAGAAAGGGCGCCAACGCAAAGCTGAAGAAGACAAGAAGAATTCTTTTTTAGATAATGCCGGCACCCTTGGCACGGGTGTCGGCTCGACGGGCGCTGATATAGCTCCTGTATCTCAGGAGTCCCGCTCAAATGCCACCAATGCTTCTTTGGAAGAGGAAACCCAAACTGTTCCCTTCACCCCTGAAAGACAATCCACACAACCGCAAGAGGCGGAATTCATCGATCCTGAGATTGTCCCACGGGAAATCCGACCAGCTATAGATCCTAAATATGGCGACCTCTTACCTTTACCTCCAAGTCTCCCTGGGTCCCCTGTTCCCGAGCTTGGTGACGGCTTTCCGCCTCTGCCGGACAGCCGTCCTGAAACACCTGAGCACGAACGTCACTTGCGTGAGATGCCTACTCACGCCCGCCGTCGTAGTGGGTTTGAAACCCCCCACCGGCCAAAGACGCCTAGCCAAAGCGCGATACCTCTCCAATTTCTGCTTGGGGGTCATAAGGCTACAGCCACGCCTGAATCACCCATCAACGTGAGATCACCATCTGTGACCGTGAGATCTCCATCTGCGTCCCCAATTACAGCTACCCCAGAATTCGGAAGCGGGCACAGGCGTCGTCCCCGTCCAACCTCCTGGGAAGGCTCTCGGGAATTCAAACCTTTACTTCTTCTCCAAAGGGCGTTCCGGGAATCAGTCGGTTACCAAGGCTCTTCTGACAGGGAATCTTCGCCTAGCGAAAAGCTTCAAGACGTATCGCTTTCTAAATTTGATGCCCGCGAAGATGACTCGCAGCCCACCCTCTACGCACCCACAGAGTCCCTCAGCCTGGACTCGCAATTACGCGAGGATATATTTCAGACACTGGTGCAATCAAATACTGAGCGCCCTGTCGAACCATCCGAAGTCACACCTACGGCTAATATGACCTTTAAACCTCTAGACGAGGGTGTACTTAATGAGTCTTCTAATGAGTATTTACGTCAACAAAGGAACGAAGTAGCTGATATAGCTCATTTGGAGCCTCTTCCCGAGAGCATCGATTTGCCATTAATGGATAAACAGCCAGCCGACACTGAAGAGCATGGGGTGAATCGCGTCCAGGAATCTTCTGAACACCTACTCCTGGAACCCACAAGGAGTACTGAGTTAACACTTGAAAAGCCTGAGTTATCATTGATAGTACCAAATCCCGATACTTATACGATTCCCCTTGTAGCTCAGGAGTCTAGTAATGCCGAGATACCTACTAGCTCACCGTCTATTGTGCCAGTTCAGGAATATATGGGTGTGGGTGCTGCCATGGAAGATTCCCTTGGAGACAACTTCAAGGATGTTACTACTTTGGCAAAAACGGCTACTCTTGCTACTGGTGATGCAGAAGTCATGCCTATGCTCAGCGATCGTAATTTAAGTTATGAAGATGAGTCTGCTGGTCATTTGGCAACACTAAGTAAAGATGTTCGAACCCCAGATGTCCTAAAGGCCGAAGATGTTACGTCGCCCGATGTTTTAGGTGTTGGGGACGGCAGTGCTAGAGATCATAGACTAGTCGAGTTGAGCTCTTCAGACAAGCCTCGGGACGGCGATATCGTAAAGCAAGAGAAGCCAGGCGAGGCTAAAGACTTGGCAGAGGTCTCGACAATTGTTGAAGCTCATTCAGCACAAGAAGAACCTCTCTCGAGTGACAACATCATTGAACAAGTTCCTGTAACCAAGCAAATCCAAGGGTATGCATTGGAGGAGACCAGTACGAAAGAGATGATACAAGTCGCGGACCAAGATGTCGACAATAACAAACCTGCCGAAGTGCTTGAAAATGGCGGAGATTCGCTTGCTAAAGAAGTACAGAAGGAGGCCATCGAGACATCACAGCCCGAGCCTGAAACTTCAAATGCCCAGCAGAATGCGAGTGCGTCTTCAAAGAAGGGTAAAAAGAAAAAGAAGAAGGGCAAGTCTCAAGCTACGGTACCAAGTTTAGACGAGATTTTTGCGGAGACTCGAGATGTTAAATTGGAGGAAGCCCCTATGCAACCAAGAGAAGATACTGCAGTCGCAGAAAACACGCCAGCTGTTGCTGTGAGAGAGCTTTCTACCGTTGAAGAAGAACCACCCGCCATCGCAGAGTCTACTGCTGCTGCTGGACATGTGTTTACAATCAACGAGGAGCCGACTGACGAGGAGAAGCCTGCTGTTGAAGAAAGGCCAATCGCTTTTGAAGAGCCTGCTACTGTCGAGCAAGAGTCCAACAGTGAAGAAAAGCCCACTACCGAGGAGGAGCCAACTATTGCTGAAATAGAGACTTTTGTAACCGAGCCCGTTGCCGAGGAGCCTAGTGGCAGTGCCTGGAGCTTTTGGGGAGTCACTAAGAAGGGGACCAAAAAGCCAAAGGAAGAGGAGCCCCCAGCTAAAGAGGTTGATAGTAATGAAGGCTGGTTGGACTGGGGCAAGAAGAAGCTCAAGGGCCCGGCGAGTGCTCCGGTTGAAGACAAAAAGGAACCAGAGCTAACTGCTGTCGGACCAGCTTCAAATACCCCCGAGCAAGACACGTCTACTGTTAAGTTTGAGACTCCTGTTGCTCTCTCAGAAACCTCTGCCACTGCACCGGGAATTTCTCCGGTAGAACCAGAACACATCGCTGTCGAACCAGACACCGACGTTCTTCAATCAGAGCCGTTCCTTACCGAGGCAGAACCAACCATCGTTGAGCCTGCAGCTTCAACTTTTGGAGCAGAGCAGGCTACAATCGGTACAGGGGCCAAAGAGATCCCTACTATTAAACCGGAAGTTCCTTTGGCTGAAATAGAACATATGGCCACCGAACTCGAGACCTCTACAATTGAGCAAGGACTTCCGACTCTTCAATCAAAAACGGATCTAGTGCCAAGTGCCATCGAATCAGTAAATACAATTACTGAAACAGAGCAGGCTGCAGTCGAGTTAGACACCAAAAAGCCCCCTGTTGTTGAACCAGAGACAAATGCTGTTAAAGTCAAGACAACCGTCATGGAACCAGAGGTGCAGGAGCAACCCGCTCTTGAGAGGGAGTCGACTGTGACGGAGAAGGGGACTCCTAGTGTTGAAGCAGAGTTACTGCCTACCGAACTAGAATCAGCCACCGTCAAAAATGAGCCTGTTATTGCCGAAGAGAAGCCCGAGCAACACGCACCGAGCGCCGAGCCGTCTCAAAGTGTCTCAAAGAAAGGGAAGAAAAAGAAGAAGAGCAAAATTCAGCCATCGCTAGAGAATGAGCTGTCGGAGCCTACTACTTCTCTAGAGCAATCAACAAAGCCGACGGAGGAGTCGATACAGGAAGACAACGCAAAAACCCCTGATGTGCTGCTAGTTGAGCCCCAGACCTTGGGGCAAGATCAACTGGAAGCTGCTATCTCCCAGGAGTCGCCTGATATTCAGCTGAACTTGCCTGAAGAGCCCCCTTCTACTCCAAAGAAATCCAAGAAGAAAAAGAAGGGAAAGAAGACGCAAGTATTGGAGCCCACCCCCGAGACCGAGGCCACGGTTGGGCAAACCTCTACCCAAGGGCATGAGAGTCAGCCTCTCCCTGAACAAGTACCATCTCTCCCGGCAGTGGAAGAAGCTGAGATGGGAATCCAGGCAGACAGCGTTATAGAAGGTCCTACAGAAGAGGCGTCGGTTGACCACAAAGAAGCTGAGCTCCAATTGATTAAAGACAATTCAATTAATGGAGAAGCACCTTCAGATGAGCCTCTAGGAGTCGTTGAAACTAGACGTGATAGAGAGGAGTTGCCTCGAGAAATTAGGTCTCCGAATGGGCTGGCCGAGTCTTTATCAACTGGACTGAAGACTGATGATCCCATCGTGGCCCAGCCGGCACTTTCCTCTGATCCTAAGCAAGAACAACAATCACACTCGACATCGGAACTAGTTTTAGGAGAGGACCAATCGCGTAGTGACACTGATCAGCCTGAAAATTTGGTGGCAACATCTGTCGTGCTGGAGAATCCGGACAGCGAACAGGAACACGATGGACAGCCCACTTCAACTGAGGCTAGTTTGCAGGCCCCTGTCGCGCATGAACCGAGCGGCTCGAAATCATTGGAACATACCAATGTAGACGATGAATCACTTTTGCAGCCCAACGTACTGAGCGGTGTAGACTCCAGGGAAGAGGACCCTGCATCAACAGATCCACTCGAGGCTCCACTTTCCGAGGCCATCTCGACCGAAAAATTGCATGACAACTCAGCCGGACAACAAACGGAAGCGGTAGAAGCCCCAGCGGCTTTAAATGTAGTGACTGACAACATTCAGTCCTCAAATGCTCCTAACGAATCTATCGCTGACGCCCTCGGAGAAATGGCTGTGCCGATAGAGGATCCCGGCAGCAAGCACAAGGGAAAGAAGAACAGGAACAAGCACCAGGATACTACGGAAGCTGTTGAACCCTCGATAGCGAGTGAGACTGCCCAGGAACCAGCGCCTCAAGTGACAGAGTCAGAAGCCAACGTGGGAGAGCCTCTTGTTAGTGATGTTCTAGAAAAGCCCGCCCAGGAGTCGGCTGAGGTAGCCGGTGACGACCCGTGGTATGAGCCAACGAGTGCTGGCAGCAACTCCAAAGCGGGTGAAAATAACCTCCAGGATCCAGGCATGATTGTTCCAGGCAATGGGCCAGAAGCGCCGAAAGCAGAGGAGCCGTCAATTGAGCCTCAACTTGATGCAGAGATTGTGCAAGAACCAGTCCTCGAGCAGGCTAAGCCGATAGGCAATGATGCCTTGCCTGAAGCAGATAGCTCTAGCAAGAAATCCAAGAAGAAGGGCAAGAAAAAACGTCAGAGTACTGATGCATCTGAACCTTCCAAATCCGTGGAAGAGCCTGCGATTGTGGATACAGTTGTCGTAGACAACAACCAATCAATTGAAGAGCCCGTTGTTGTTTCTGCCTCCGAAATTAATGTGCCAGCTGGCGAACAGTTGGAGAAGGACCAAACTCTCGAGGCCGAGTTCTTGCCCATCAACAAGAAATCCAAAAAGGGCAAGAAGAAGCCTAGCTCGGCTCAAATTGAACCTGACACTGCCGAAGAATCAACTCAGCAACCGTTAGGAAATTCTATTATACCAGACAACGCGAATAGCGAGGCAACCTTGCAAATTGAACCCATCATTGATGTTGACACAGTTGGTGGTGACAAACAGGTGACTCCGACACAGGAAGAAGCCGAGGACTCGAAACCGACAACTAAGAGATCAAAAAAGGGTAAAAAGCGCCAGAGCCAGTCATATAACGACGCCGAAGAGACCCCAGCATCTATTGCCGCCCCAGAGGTTTCAATCGAACCTAGTCTTGTTCCTGAAGAAATTGCACAAGCCACAAAGGAGACTTATGATTCAGCTCCCCCTGCCACTAGCACCGAGACGCCCTTGGATGACAAGGAGATAAAGCATCAAAGTGTACAATTCGCTGAGCCGCTCGAGCAGAACACAATGGAGTTTCCAGTAGATTCAAACGTTGCGTTCCCTGAGTCCAAGTCCGACACGATCTTCGACACTAATTGGGGCACCGCTGAGATACCACCCCCTCCGGATTTCTGGTCACAGCCTGAGGACTACCCTGACAACCTATCACGGAATGTCGATGATTCGTTGAAGACGGAACATCATTCTTCTGAGTACCCGCCAGTTGACCCGTTAGATCAGCTTCTTAAAGATATCGAAGCTAAGAAGCAAGCGGATGCCCTTGCCAACGATGAAAACAAACCAGGGTCTCCAGATACTAACATTTCTCCGATACCCGAAGAGCCATCTGTTTTGAAGAATACAAAGGACCCGTCAAATTCACGTGTTGATGAACGTAGAGACCTGGGATCAACAGAGGCTTCGCCGAAGGATGAACTTGACACTGCACAACAATCTTCTGGTGAGGTGGCCCCGAATGAGGAGCAAAATGCGGAAGAACAGAAACCTGCCGAGCGTGTTATTGTACAGCAGCCTATCACCCAGGATGATTCACAAATAGCACTAGGTCCAACGAATCCAGCCACTCTTCGTACAGAAGCCGAAGCTGTAGAGGGTTCCCAGTCCCAGTCCCAGGGTAGAATTGCACAAGCTGTGGGTAAAGAGACAGAAGACAACAAGTCGCTACTAGTTGAGCCTACTATTTCCAAATATACCGAACCCAAAGATCCCGCAGAGCCCCTTGACCTAAGCGATTCTCAACCCCAGCCTACCTTTTCGACTCAGGATGCGACCTCTGTTACTGCAGAAGAAAGCTCGGTAATTACGAAGAAAAGTAAGAAGGACAAGAAGAAGCGCAAGAGCAAGAGTCAAGACACATTTGATCCCCCATCAGAAATAGTGACACCCGCAGAGGGTCCGAGTACCCATGCCACGTTGTCGGAACAGATCGAGCCTCCTTCAACCATTTCACAAGATCAAATTGAATCAGTCCAGGTTGCGTTAGACACTCCAACAACCACCGAGCCAGAGTTGTTGGCACTCCAGCCGCTGGAAGATGAGCCGCAAGATTCTGTTACGAAAAAGAGCAAGAAGGACAAGAAGAAGAAAAAGAGAGCCAGTCAGATACAAGAGTCCGAGTCGTCTCCTATGCCAACAGAGGAGACTACTGTCGAGCGGCCCCAGTCGCCTACCCATGACAGCAACGAATTTCTTACTGTGGAATCTTCGCATCTGCCCCTGCTTGATGGATCTGAGTCGTTGCAACCTGCAACTGAGAAAATACTCTTTGACCAGCACACCGCACCCGCTCCTGGAACGAGTGAGACAACCGCAGAGTCGACAGATGCCCTCGCTCCTGCGCCACAACAATCAGCTTTTGCTGACGTGTCTGTCCTACCTCAAGATTTTGAGCAAGAGCGAGCCTCCCAGATTGAAGAGACGGGTGGCGATACGCCGACAGTAGAAGCTAAGCCCGAGACTGTTCTAACTAGTGAATCTACAGAATCGCAAGAGCAGAAGGAAACATCACAAACTGTTCATATCACTGAAGGAACTATACCAGAGCAAGAATCGATCGTTGAGCAAGCTGTACTTGACGAGCGCCCAGAGGCTGTTGTCACGCCAAAGTCCAAGAAGGATAAGAAGAAGAAAAAGAAGCGTGATAGCCAGGCTTCTCCTGACGATACAGATCCCAAATTTGCCCAGGATGTCTCAGAGTATGCCTCGAGTATACCGACACCGGCCGAGGAAGCGATAAAAGATGGTACCGACCTCGTGGCCATTGAGGAGGCTTCCGCTTCGGTTCTGGATGCTGAGCCCAAAGTTGAAGCGAACGAACCTACAGAAAACATAGCTCCTGCAGTCAGCCAGGATGTCACTGAATCTGCCCCGGTCATTCGGCCTACAACCGAGGTAAAGGACTACGTAGAGACGTCTTCAACTCCTGCCGAACCTCTTCCTGGCCTGTTAGCTACATCAACACCAGTCGATGATGTGCTTGATATTCAGACCTCGAAGAAGGGTCTCACAGAGGAGAGCAATAAGGACGAAGAAAATAAACAGGCAGTCCTACAAGTGGACGAGACATCCCAGCAAGATCCGGAACTTCAAGCTAAAGACATCCACACTACTCTCATTCCGAATGAACAGACAGAAACTGATGTAACAGTTGCTCTGGGAGCATCAGTAGACGAGGGCTTAACTGATGATGTCCCACTTAAGAATATCAAAAAGGGCAAGAAAAATAAAGAAATTGGTCTCCGAGATGACGGCGTTCTCCAAGTCGAGCCGGCCTATATCCCTATCGAAACTACACGCGACACTGAACAAATAGAGGCTGACACTCCTGCTCCTGGGGACAACTTGAAAGACAATGATATCACTAACCTTGGAATGGCTGAGCAAAGGTCCAGTGCCTTAGACGATGCGCAGGCACAGGAGGGGCCGGGCGAAGTAGATGTGGAAGCTACAGCTACACCTGATGTAGGCGAACCATTAGAACCCGCCCCTTTACTGCCTGAAAGCTCGAAAGACGAGTATGTCGATGAAGTTCTTTCTACTAAGAAGAGCAAGAAAAGCAAGAAAAAGAAGCGCGCAAGTGTCCAAGAAACCGACCCGGCCCAGCAGGAAGTGCCAGCACAAATTGCTGACGATCTACCCAAGGATGATCTAGCCACCTCTGTGTCTGCCGCCAAGCAAATAGACGCAGAAGAGCCTCTTATTCCAGAGAGCCTAAAGGATCAAGATACTCTAGATTTCTCGCCTAGTAAGAAAAGCAAGAAGGACAAAAAGAAAAAGAAGAAAGCAGGCACTTTGGAGTCTGAACCTGAACCTCAGCCCTCGATTGAAGCAGAACCAGATGCCACTTCCCAGCTAATAGGAATGTCCGCGGAAATAAGCCATTTGGAAACGGTCACCATCAATACGGAAGACACAGTTCTTGTTGAAGAAAGTGTTCCTACCGGTCCATCTGAGAACCCCATTGTGTCCCCCAACAATAATGAAGTTCCAGTTGTGAGTACGCAGGATAAGGCCTCTCTTCCTAAAGAAGGCTTATCAACGGTGCAGTCTGCCGAAATTGTTGAGGGGCAGGTTGTGAAAGGGCCTTCACCAGATTCCTTCCCAACGGAAGATCTTGCAATCGCCCTTGCTACTAGCGACCATACCACTGCAGGTGCAACTCGGCCAGAAGTCGCCAGTCAGGCGCTCGAAGAAAACAAGGACACCATTACTTCTCTGTCTTTGAATGAGGAACATGTGTCTCAGACGGAAGAACCCGCGCAGCCAATCAAAACGTCCAATGATTTCCCTCGGACTTTAACTTCGGAAGAGCAAGCTCTACAGCTAGTAGAGCCCGCAGAATTAGAGGGGCTTGCACGTGAACAAGAGCTCCCTAATCCAGAAGAATATATACAGTTAAAAGAGCAGGAATCATCTGGACCAGAAGAGGTCGCAAAGGTCCAAGAGACTACGCCGCCAGAAGAGCCTGTACAGACAGAGTCTACGCAAGCGGAAGAGCCCCCCAGGTCAAGAGAGACTCCACCGCTAGCAGAGCCTACGCAGGTAGAAGAAGCACAGCAAGAAGTGACTGAACAAATAACAGACTCCCCTAAGGCAGATCAACCTGTACAGCTAGAAGAGTTCCCCAATCCAGAGGAAGTCGCCAAACCAGGAGAGACCGCGCAACCAGGAGAGCAAACGCAGCTGACAGAAGAGCCCCTGGTCACTCTGGATGGGCCCGAAATCGTATCGGCAAAGAAATCTAGAAAATATAAAAAGAATAAGAGAACTAGCCAAGTCGAGCCAGGGCCTTCATCGGAAAGCGTGCAGCAAGTAGAAGAAGTTCCGACACAGACGGCGTTGTTGCCAGAACAGCCTGCGAAGCAAGACGTCTTGAAAGAGCTTGTAGACTTCACTGAGAAAGTGCCTGCGGTAGACGATCCTACGAGCCCCAAAGATGGTGGGAACATTGAAGATACGTCTTCTGGGGTAGGCACAAGTAAGAAGTCCAAGAAAAAGAAGAAACGAGCTAGTCAACTCGAACCGGGACCAGAGCCTAAACGAGAAAGTCCGCCATCAGAAGAACTGGCAGTGCAGTCATCATTGCCTGAACCATCACAGGAACCGGAACAGCTTGACAGCCAAATAGCTGCCGAGGTCATCCCGACAGTCACTACAGACTCCGTGAACCCTGAAGACGCCTTTCCTGAAATCTCCTCGAGCAAAAAGTCCAAGAAGAACAAGAAGCGAGTAAGCCAAGTTCAGGAACGAGAAACAGATACTGCAACTCCCTCAGAACTCAAAGCAGAGTCATCACCAGTCACCGAGTCTTCCGTACAAGAGCCCACGGAGCAGGCCAGTAGTCAACCAAAAGTCGAAGAGCCAATAGCCACAAGGGAAGAGGAAATCTCCGAAGATGTCGTGCCCAGCAAGAAATCTAAAAAGGAGAAGCGCAAAGCAAAGAAATTAGTCGTCTCAGCCGCTGAAGCGGAAGCGGAAGGTGACTTGAAAATCGAGGACGTACCAGCAGGCACCAGTGTCGAACCAAGCCACACAGAACAACATACAGAGCCGGTGAACCCTATCCTGGAAACGGAAACTCTCCCTTCAGCAGGTACTCCACCGGCGGATCTTCAAGTAGGATACCAGCAGCCATCAACCATTGAAATGGAACCCTCCACTCGCCTAGATCAAGATCTCAAAGTAGATTCCGCGGAAAAGGAGTCTTTTGACCGCGAACAAGCCCTGCTTCCTAGTCCTGAACGAGATCTGACCACCCCTGCTCAAGTGGAAGATGTGACAAACGATACGCCTCTAGAAATTATTGCCAACACTACTGCCGAGGCTGCACAAGAATCAGTGGACGACCCGATTGTCCACAGTGGGGATCTTGAGAAAGATGAAAAAGAGGCTCAAGGTCTCGATGTTCCTGGATTAGCCATCGAGGTCCCAAATCCAGATATTCAATCCCAAGACATACGGAACCCCGAGAAGCAGGATGAGGTAGGGTTTGGCTGGGAGCCTGCAGTGACAGAACAGCCGGACCAGGTGAAACCCGACGATCTTCCAGAGCCTGACAAGATACCCGAGACGAACAGCGCTGAGCGGCGAGAACAAATTCCTGTTGATCAACAAGTTAACCTCGACGAATCACTATCTAGAGAGCCAGGACCTGAGCTCTCCGCAGTTACTCGCAAAAAGTCAAAGAAGGATAAGAAAAAGAAGCGAGCGAGCGCCCAATCCGAACTAGAGCCAAGCTCGGAAATCCAGAAGCCGTCGACCCCAGTCAGCATAGGTGGCGATCTCAACGAGACCAATACAAGCGAGCCTATGATTCCGGAGCCAGAAAGGACCATAGCGAACGATGGTGAGTGGCCAGAATCCCCGAGAAAGTCCAATGAGAATAAGAAACGCCGCAAAGCCTCGGGCACTTCTACTCCTTTGGAGTCCATGGAAGATGCACCTGCAGATGCTCCGCCGGAAACAATAACAGAAGAGAACGCTCCTGGAAACCCGACTCTAGAAGAGATCTCAGATGTCGAAGGGCAAAGTTCTAAAGCAAAAGATGTCCAAGAGGAGACCTTCTCCAAGCCAAGTGACCAAGATGTAAATGCTGAGGATATCAATTCCAGTCATCCTACCAAGGAGGACGTAATAGTTCCGGAAGACCACCATCAAGCCCCACCGGCAGAGGAAGAGCAACTTGTGCAGCCTGACGAGGTACCTACTAACGAAACTGCACAAGATATTTCAGATCACGCTCAGTTGTCCATGCCGATCTCCCCTCCTCGAACTCCCGAACCCACTGCTCCGCCACCCGCGATCAACGTTGATCTCTCGCCAGCCCAACCGATCAGCCACGTGGAACACGAACGACCATTTGACGAATCGCCACAGCCGGGGAAGAAAGCTAGGACTAGGCTATCTAGCGACAATACTATGATCCCAGAGCCCCTTTCGGCCCAACCCGATGTTCCGCCCCAAATCTTCGAAAAATTGTTACATCCCATAGCACATAATGTGACAGGGGCTGAATACAGCATTGCCACCCCGGAGGACATCACCCACGCCCGGGGCGTTGCAGCATCGTATCTCGAGTCTCAGCAGATTTCAACACGCGACGCACTTACCACTGGTCTACTTCCGGCATTCACACCTCGACGGGAGATTGCGGCTTCGTATTTTGAAGGACGTTCTGCGTCCGAGCCTAAGACGGATGTGAACAGGGTAGAGGACATTTCTCAAGAACCTAGGAATGCTGTCCCAACAACAACGATACCCGGAGACGTTTCAACTTCACACCCAGATGAGCAGCTTAGCCAACCAGAATCCGGACATGTGGAAGAAAATACTCGACCGTTTCAGTATAACGAGGCTAGGCAGCCAAGTCCCATCAAGGATACAGCTCCGTCAGCCCGCGAAGTCGCAGCAACGCTTATGGAATCGCACTCTAAATCAATGACAAAGGAGAAAAGGATGACTAAGGACACAGAACCAATGGCTACTGAGATCCTACCCGTTGCAGTCCCGACTGGCGGTGCGATACTTTCACCTGAGAAGCTTAGTGGCTCTAAGGGGAGCAAGAAGGGGAAGAAAAAGCAGACAGAAAACCAAACCGGGGCGCCAGCCTCGGACCCCATGGAGACAGAGCCATCAAAGAATCTGCTAGAACCTCGAGCAGGGCAGGACGAGGCCGCTGAGAACCTTGATATTGAGAGCCCGGTAGTAGGAAGAACAGTACAACATGACCTACCAAAGCCTCGCAATGACGGCCACGAAAGTCCGGAGCTAAGAGAACCGCCAACTTCCGAGATCATAGAAAAGTTGGATGATCTAGATACGTCAGAATATCTCAACGAGCCTCGCGAATCGACGGAGAAGCGCAAAATTGACGACGGAATTCTAAAATCAATAAGTCCAACTCGTTCATATATGAGTTCTGGCCGTGCTTCTCCCCGTGTACTCCCTCCTGTCAAAGAAGAGACACACGAAGACATAGAAAAGGAGCAACCAAAACCAGGTCGTGGTGATAGGGATAAAGTCACGAGTACTGCAGAGGCGAACAGGGATAGTGGTAGTGGTCTTATAGCAAATTCGCCAAAGCCGATGCGGCGCAGTCTCGCCGGCGATGCTGGTCAACGCGATAGTGGTGTGCATCTTCACGATTGGCCCGAGAGCGAAACAAAAAACCAGGAAGAACCTCTACACGAGGATCGTGGCACAGTTCAGACTCCTAGACCCAACGAAAAAAGAACAAAAAAACTAGGGTTAGGGAGTGAGACACCGAAACTAGAGACGCCAAGGACTCGCGACCAAGGAGATAAGGTGCAGAGCACAACGGATCCCAAGAAAACACGTCCAGCAACATACCAAGATGTTGTTTCGCAAAGAAGCGTGTCGGATAATATAAGTCGAAGGTCGACGCCGCTAGCGGAGAGGCAGCTCAGGCGATCTGCATCTAATACAAGCATTTCGCGGATGAGGACACCAGAGCCGCTTCGGTTTCGGCCTGAAAGTCCAGGCATTAACCCCAACCCCAACTTGCGGTCAGGGGGCACTACTAGTAGCACCCCACCACTAAGCCTTCGACGGGTGGATAAACGAATGAGCGGTGACCTGCGATCGCTCAGCTCCAACCTCTCGAATAATAACAATGGTTCGAGAGAAAATCTCCACCAGTTCTCATCGAGCACCACACCTGTAGCGAACGAAGGCCGTGTCCGAGCCAAGGACATGACCGACGTATATGTAAGTACTACTTCTCATTCCCTTGGTTCTTGCATTCATTTGTATGCCCTATCCGGCACACAAGACATAAAAAACATAACCACGGTTATGACTGCGGCAGTTCTTTATGCTGACTTCAATTGGCAGGATGGCTACGGCGAGGGCCGCATTGGCTCCCCACGGTCCCCGACGAGGCCACACAGCATGCGCCGTCGACAGAGCATGCAGGTATTGGAGCTTGAATCCAGAGTAGATCAACTAGTCGCAGAAAATCGCGCGCTGTCCGACGCAAAAAGCCAAGCCGAGTTGAATCTGAATCAGCAAGCCGTCTCGGCCATCACCGAGCGTGACGCCGAAATCGAAAGCCTTAAAGCGTCGCTCGAATGGCTACGCAAAGAAGTGACGCGCTTAACCGAGGTCAACGAAGGCCTCAATAGTGCCAACAACGTCCTCGCCCTCCAACATCGCGAGAAGTACGGTCATCTCGAATCGCAGCACGCATCGGCATCCAAAGAACTCGAAGAACATCGTTTTGCCAGAGGGCAATACACCCAGACTCTGCAGGAAAAAGACGCCGAGATCCAAGAGCTCCGCGCTCAGCTCGAAGCTACCAAAGAGCAAGTCAGGGAGATGCAACGACAGATTCTTGCATCCAAGCCTCCAGATGCCGACTTCCTCCGCCTCAAAGACGAGGATTACTTCGATCACCGCTGCCAGCAGTTATGCTCACACGTGCAACAATGGGTTCTTCGCTTCTCCAAGTTCTCCGACATGCGTGCTTGCCGATTGACAAACGACATCAACGATGAGAAGATCATCGACCGATTAGATAACTCCATCCTAGATGGCTCTGACGTCGACGAATATCTTCGCGATCGGGTGAAGCGTCGTGACATCTTCATGTCGATGACTATGAACATGATATGGGAGTTCGTCTTCACGCGGTACCTCTTCGGCATGGACCGTGAACAACGACAGAAGCTCAAGTCTCTCGAGAAGCTTCTCACGGACGTCGGGCCGCCACACGCTGTCCGCCAGTGGCGCGCCGTGACGCTGACACTGCTGTCCAAGAGGCCAGCGTTCGGCGACCAGCGCAACCAAGATACAGAAGCCGTCGTGCAGGCCGTCTTCCAGACGCTGTGCATGATTCTTCCGCCTCCATCCAACTTGGAAGGACAAATACAATCGCAACTTCGCCGTGTCATGCGCGAGGCGGTCGATCTCTCGATCGAGATGCGTACGCAACGTGCCGAATATCATATGCTGCCGCCGTTGCAGCCCGAGTACGACGCCAACGGCGACCTGGCACGCACCGTCAACTTCAACGCGTCGTTGATGAACGAGCGGTCCAGCGACGCGGTCTCGAACGACGAGTACGAGGCCCAGGGCGCCATCGTCCGGACCGTGCTGTTCCCGCTCGTCGTCAAGAAAGGCAACGACAACGGCGTCGGCGACGACGAGATCGTCATCTGTCCCGCCCAGGTCCTCGTGGCCAAGCCGCGGCACTCGGCCATGCGCATGATGACCCCGGTATCAGAAGGCGGCGTCCCATTATCGAGGGGCGCCACGCCGTCGGTGTCGGTCCCGGGACAGAGCGTCGTCAGCCTGCAGATGCAGGACGCCCCTCCGCCTCAGCCAACTCCCCCGCACGAGTCGGATTACATCTAGAGGATGGCATCGACCTCGCAACCCACCACCACACAGAGGAGACGGAGACCGAGGCGGCGTGATTACCAAAAACAAAAAGAAACGGGGAAGGGGGAAAGGCAAGGGTGAACTCGCATTATTAAAGCAAAGCATTAATGGAGGGGGTTTTTTCCGTTACGTTTTCAAAAGAACATCATTTGGGTTCTCGGTTTAACGATACCTTGGCCGGCGTTTTGCAAAAGAACCTTAGCCTGAGCATGGTTATTGTTTTATTTTTTTTCTGGGTTCGGGCTTTCTCATCCCACATTATTTTTCCGATCACGACTTTTACATCGCTTGGCGTCCCTGTATGAATCCCCTCTTCTCCGTGGTATTATGGTATTATGGGGGGTATGGGAAGTGCAGAACACTTAACGAGTCATGACATAGAAGCTTATTTCCTAATCTTCTCTTCGCTAGCACGTGTAGTTTAACAGAATCAAACTTTATCGTTACTCTCGCATGATACATGTGACATGATTGCTACGTATATGTAGCTTAATGGAGTGCCTTTAGTCAGACTAGTGCTCGTGCGTATCAACTTAAATATACGAAAGCTACATGTAGACAAGACTGCCTACCTAGGTACCTATGTAGATACGGTCGTAGCTTAGTATGGTATGTACCCCCATGTTTCTAGGAGCTACGCTCAATCGCGAAAGTGTTGTAAGGTATTATAACGCAAGTTTTTTCTCTAGAGTAGGTATATTGCAAGGAAAACGAATGGCAGGATTCGATCATGGTATATGTGTCATCGTTCCTCGTTATACTGCATACCCTTTCAACCGATATACAGACAAATAGCTCCATATAGCTCCATATAGCCCCCTCACGAATTGCTTCATGTCGTCCTCTAAGATGTGATAAGATAAATAGCATAAGAGATAGATGTCCGTAATATAGTTCTCGGTCCTTCAAGCACTCCAGTTAGCCATGCCAAAATTAGGATCGTGGAATCCTTGTATGCTCAACCCGCCCGTCTGCGGATCATTGGGAAATAGAGCATTGATGGTGTCCTAGTTGGTTCCGTAGTTAGTATGAATTCAAACAGCCACGGCCACGTATACGATGGCGGGATGTAAGGAGACATACCCAATCAATAGTGTCCATAATATTACCCTGAGGTACACCTGTGCCTCCTAATCTTGGCGTATGGACCCGTCCTTGTTCTACACTCGACGAATCGCTCCCGGGGCTCGCGTGGTTCGGCGGAAGGCTCCACAGCGCCTGTCCGTCAGAAACACCAGCAAACACCATCTGCGGCTGTGGCACCGAGGGTCCAGCTGGCATTGGTGGTGTGTATCCCGGTTCCACCTTCGCGGCGCCCTGTGGCATTCCCAAGGGCGGTTGCTGAGGTTGATTCTGCAGGGATGACGACGGTTGTGCAGTACCTGCCACGACATTTTGGCCAGGGACGGCCCGTGAGAGGGTCGTGGGCCCGCGCATCTTGCGCATCTGCATATATAATGCCGTTTTATTCTGAATTTCGGAGAGAAGTTGCACGCCCTTGGCTTCGGGTGGAAGTCTGCGGTCCATGCTGAAGACGTAGTCTAGGCATGTCCAAATCCTGTCTGCATCAGGAGATTGAGGACGGAAATACACTTCGGTTGCCAACAGCAGCGCAATCTGATACTGGAAGTAGGCGCCCAGATACCATGCCCAATCTTGGAAAATTGGATTGGTCTCGAGCTGGATTGCGAGCTCGACGATCATGGTGCCCGATGCGATAAGAAGCTGGTTTAGTCGCGCAGGCATCGGGTTGGCGGCGTTGGAGTGGTAGGGATGAAGAACCATGACGTGCAGACGATATGTCAGTAAATACATGACACATCTAGCGTACCTTTGAATAGGCTGGGCAACATCCAGGAAGTGATCATATTTCTCTGACATTCGTCGGCGGAAGTTTTCAATCTTGGTGAGTACGTTTGTTAGCGAGGTCTTGCGGCTTTCGAGTCTTCGTCTATCTAGCCATATGTTACGCATCATCTCGTTTATCTCAAAGCGTATCAGTGCAAGAGTATTAGTAGTCCACGAGTCCGATGATTCTGGGGACGTAACTGCATGTGTAAGGTCGTCTTCGTTGCAATTCAAAGGCAACTTTGTATCGTAGTCATCTCGCCTAATGACTGGCTTCGGTCCCTGGGCCTCACAAGTTCGAATATCGAGAAAGCAGAGTTGGTGCCAGATTAGACGACGAACGTGTGTTTCCAGAGGTGTAAGTCCATATGCTTCCCCATCGCGGTGTAGGCCCATGCACTCAGCCATTCGTACTGCAGCGCCGACGAGCACAGAGTGAGCCCTCGACACTTCCGCCCTACACAAAGGAAGCTTCCGTGGGATTAGTGTTGCATGCAGCTCATTCCAGGACGGATCTAACTCACCATATACATAATAAATGCTTGCATCGTTTCCACCTTAGTTGTCCGTAGAAAGTTTGCCTTGCTCAAGGCACTTTCCGTACCCATCTTGAGACTAGCGATCCAGTTTGCTTTGGGACACCCCCCTAGCTCGGGAATCGCAGCATTCTCGTCTATGCTGATGGCCCCGCTAAACATGGCCGCAAAAACAATGGCTTGCATCGAAGATCGGGGCTCGTATCCCGCATTTATATCTTCCCAAAATGTCACATATATAGCTTCCAGCGTAGGTCGGTGGACACAGGTTGCGATTGGGTGAACAGAAATGAAATACTGCTTGATCAGTCGATCCGCGGTGTCCTTATAAGGTAGAAACTGGAGAATGGACGGTGGCTCTCCTAGCTGACCGAAGAAGAAGCCGCTAGAGGGAACCATGTACTGGTTCCCTGGCTTCAAGAAGTCGGGCAGATCTTCAGCTCCGGTTACCTGTCCTCCATGCTGCGCCTGCGGAGGTTGCGAACCTGAAGGCTGTGAGGACGCTATGCCTGCTGAAATCTAAAGTTCACTTTATGAGAGGACCATTTCGTAAGTATCATGCGGTAGCTCGTACCTCTTCGGATATCCTAGGTCGCGAAAGCCCACCTATCCTCTCCGTGATGCGCATCTTCCCGATCTGGATCCCTAGATCGATCATGTCGCCCGCTTCGTCGGCATCGTCCTCGTACGTCACATCTAATGCCGCAAGGGGCGTGGCCTCGAGATCGCCCTCGTCGTCGTACTCCCCCGCGATGTCGTCAGCTAATATGCGCTGTTGTAGCGTACTCTTGGACGTTGTAGATTTCGCGACGTCCCGCTCTAGCTCCCGCTCTAACGTCCCTTGCTTCTCCTTGATTTCAGCTAGGCGCATCTGGCTGGCCTCATCTAGCCGCGGACCTATATACAAACAATCTCGACTAGTCTTGATGCAGTTGGTGCATGACGGGCTGGTCTTGGAGCATTTCAACTTTCTTCTTCGGCATTCTAAGCAACTTTATGCGAACGGAGCGCAAGAAACAAAACATTGCTTTCCTGGAATTGTATACTAGGAAAGTAATATTGTTTCTCGGGTACTCCGTGTTCGGGGGTTAGCATTCGTGCTATCAATTTTAATTTTTGACCAGCAAACAGGGAGGAGGGTCAGAGATAGAGACGAGTTGGGTAGGGCCCAAAGTTGTATTGTTTTTCTTTTTTTTTTTTTTTTTTTTTTTCTTTTTTCTTCTCATTGCTTTCATTGTTTTCATGCTTTCATTCCCATCCCCCGGAACGTGGCTCACCTGTTAATCATGCGGTTGCGCCGACGAATGGGCTTTGTCTGCCACGGGTTCCGTGACTGAGCTTCCGGGTCCAAGCCGGCCACGTGGTCGGTAGTCTGTTCCATGGTTAAGGAGCGGCGAAGTGTTGGGATACCGTCGGAGTGCGTTGCCGATTGTTGTCAACTACACTACACGAGCCCTGCTAATGCGCCGCCCTGTAGTGGATCGTCGCCTCGATCTCATAGGCCCATCTAGGCCCCCCCAGATTTCATGTCAGATCTCACCCAGAGCGCCGGGGATGTTGGTATTGGCTAATTGGGCACCAAGACCAATTTATTTGCTTCGTTGGCTCGAAGGGTATTCGCAGGTCTATCTCTCAATACAATAGGGCTACGTATACGGGCGTAAATAAAAAACCAAGTCGCTTATTAGGTGTGGCGAGCGAGCTCTATTATATGGAATCAGGCCAGAACCCGATCAGCGTCGGCATCTGCACCTACACCTTCGCGTTATTGGGACAACCTAGGCGGGCTCTGCACGTTAGGGGGGGTGGTAATATACCAATACCGTGGGTTCCCTTGCAGGCAATCAACGACAGCGATAAATGTCTTCCGCCGTCGCTGCGCTGCTGCATGGCGGAATGTCCACAAAAAGTCGCAGAGGCCAGAAGGAGGTTAGAAGGTCATGGAAATAGAATGTGGGCAGGAGGATGAGGTATCCTACCATCGCCAGCAGGCAGACGGAATGCACGGTATGTATGTAACAGGTGAAAAAAAGCATACACACATCTAATGTAATAACACACGGAGTACATGTAGGCGCGCGCATGGCGGGGCGGGGCTACATGTATGTAGGTAATCACCAAACTGGTAGTAATTGAAGTAACTACATGCAGGTGGGTATGGGTGGGCTTCGTGTGTACCCAGAGCACTAATTTGCGACTGCCTACGTAAGGTAGGTGTACTTTGACAAGTATACTTGCTCAATCTTTAGCAGTCAATGTATATATTGGCGTCATTAGTGGCTTACCCAGCCTGCCGGGTGCTGTACCCGGGTACGACAGGGGGAAATGCGCAGGGAACAACCTGACGTACTTATTTAGATACCAACATTGAAGTCAGAAACTGCAGGAGAGCTAAACCTGGTGGGCTACCAATCAAGACCTTTGTGTTTACTCCTTTCCTATTTCTGTCTACGGTCTGGCACGAGTTTACTGGGTATGCGCTGAATATTCATCGTAAGCTTCAGTCGGCGCTCCCGATTGCCCTCTCAGGAGATCCAACAAGCGAAAAGGTTGTTTCAAAAGCGAAGCCGAGCTAGACCAGATGGTTAGAGTACATGCAATTGGCATACCACCTTGTCCACAAAGGATCCTGCACCGCAGCGGACTGGCCCCTATCAACTCCAAAAGACGGGAGGTTGGCGCTGAAGTCCGCCATGACTACCCGGGCATATGACTGCTGTGTAACTCATAGCCATGTAATAACAAGATCAGAGCCTTCCAACAAGAAATCTTAAGCTGTCATAGATACCAAATATACCCCTCCTTGGTCAATTCGGTGTGTGAACTATCTCAGCGAGGCGGGTCGTGATCAGCGCCCGCTTCAATATATTACGTAGCCCGCAAGCCTCGTTAAGGCTTGTGCTACCACGGAACTCGATGATATTCACTTCAGTACGTTCAATTGATGGTTCCAATATATACACCGGTGTGCGCTTACAAACCACGCACATGGCATTTCCAGATCTTGAGATCGGTATGTAACAGTCGGCCCTAATCTTTGCGGGTCACTTAGCAGCCGAACTTTCTGATGAACTATCCAGCTTCGGCCGGCGCCTCATCCGGCGTTCTCACGGTGACGCCGGCTGTTAGCCTCCCTCCACCGCCTGAGAGATAGTCCTACTCGCAACATTTGTCCGTGGCCGGCATGTATGCTCAACAAGCGCAAAACCCATCGTAATCGCGCAGTCCTGCCCGGTTTCCCCTGTGCTAGATCCCTAGTAGTATTGTGGAGTAGGGCTCGCAGGACCGCGATTGGGAGCACAGCATTGCGATCCCTTTTGAGATAATTGATACAATGAGATATCAGCGTCAAGGAAGTTCTATTTGAAACACCTGCTGACTGCGCAAAAGACGTTGCCGCGGTAGCTACTCTCAATAGCTGGCGCTTTGTGGTGTATACAGCTGGTCCTCGTCCCCTTCTCAGCCGACGCACCAACCTCAAGGTGTTGAAAATTTTATGGTGCCTCAGAGACCGAGATCTTATTAAAAGCTTTAAGGCCTCTTTCAAAAAGTTGGCCCTCCGGGAATTCGCAGGGCCATCCGTACCTTTTTGGTAGAGACTGAAAATGTCCATTGCCAGTAAAGGTTGGCCCGCTCCTATAGCAAGGTTTGCTAGAGGGGTGGCCTCATTCTTCACAAGGTTGCGGAACCCTTTCGCGAGATGCATAACATCTTGCTCTCGTCCAGTATTACTTAGAAACTCGCAAAGGCCCTTGACGTGGTCGAACTGCTCTGTTCGCCACAAGGCCATGCTTAAGAAACTATAGCGCGTCGAGTCGGACTCGCCCATCCGTCGAGGTCCTCGAAGTGTATTGTACATGGTGGTTATCTCCTTGATTGAAGAGCGATGCTTGGCCAGGAATAATTCGCAAATCTCCTTATTCAAAAGGGGCTTGGCCCATTTGCTAGCTTCGAGGACAGAGCACGTTTTCGCCAAGTAAACTTCACTGACGCCTGGCAGTCTGGCTAGGAGTCGCAACCAACCTATACGCATTCGAGAGTAGCCTGAACCTTTTGAATCCTTGAAGGTCAAGACATATCGAGTGCCACCTTCTAGTATATGAAGAGACTTGGCTGGGTCAAGCTTGTTTAAAATATTGGCCATTTTGTTGGCCTGCCGAATTGGTGTCGAACGATCGCTGTCACTCTTTAATGCCGTCAAATAAGTCTGCAAATTCGCTAGTATTCCTGTAGACGTATCGCCCAAGTAACGGTCCGGTATATGGGTCATGGCTTCGGCCAAGATAGGAATATTATTTATCTGTAGGTCGGAAATATCGTGCAGAATGTCGTCCCAAACAAGGTGGTCAGAATGGTTATGTTGATGAAGCTTGCGACCAGACATGCCTGCGATAGTTGCTTGAAGTAGGTTTAGTTTGATTTTGCTGATCACCACCGGTGTCAAACCCCATCGGTCGTCGGATCGCGGCATATTCAGTCCACGTTGAACGCCGTCTAGGACGGCGCAGATCGCTTGGCTAGAAAAGGAGCCATTTGCCAGACAATGTTTCCAGCTATTGCAGAAAGCTGCAAAATTTGGCCATGTCTCCGAAGCCGGCCATGACGACATATCTCGAAATAGAGATTTCTGTCCAGCATCGATGACTTCTGATGAAGTACTTTGAGCATCCCATATAAGTTTGGGTAGCGGTCGCTCTGCAACTTCAAGAGGGAGTGTCTCGTCGGCCCCGTCGGCCTCGCCTACCCCGTTCAATTGCACACATGGGGCGAGGTCGAATTCCGTGACGTTTGCGGGCTCGTTTGCGGGGCCGGGGCCGGGGCCGGGGCTGGGGCCAGCAAGCCAATTTAATAAAGCTTGTGTAAGACTCGAGTTGTGTGCGTTGTCGGCTTTGGGCTGTTCAAGCGGCGGGTTTGGCGAGGGTGGTTTCCATTGCCATTGCGTTAGGTCCGGCATGTTTTCGAGCGCCCATAAAGGCGCAGCAGAGTGAGGCTGGCCTAAGTTAAGTTCTCCCATATGTCTTCTTCCCATACGCCTTCGGTTCTCCATCGGACCAGGAACGGAGGAGCCATGTCGGGCAATTACCCTTGAGGACACGCAGTAACGCTCGAATGCGATGGCGAGAAGTGATTCAGGGATCCACACACTATCGGGTTGCGGGCATAGGTGACGGTGGGCAGCTCGGCGGCATTGCGAAGCCAGCGCAGGAGACATTAGACAATAGAAAAAAGGCAACAGGACGCGTGATAGCGCCACTCGATCATTGACAAGTTCCAAAGACGTTATCGAGTCATTTAGATTAGAATAGATTGGGTACCTAGGTAGCTGCGCAGCATTGCCGTGCTGAACCGCTGGACAGCGTGAGGAGGAATATCAAATATCAACAGATATGTAAGAAGAGCTGAGAGAATTGGCTGTGGCTGTGGCTGCATCTTTTTGCGAAATAATTCAGAGCGAATCCTATTGGACAATAACTTAAGCTCGTGTCTCCACTGCACCAAAACCTTCAGTATTTTGGAAGTTAGGTACCTGACCTACAGGGGTCCATCCCACTTGTACGTCGATGAACATACCTATCGCGGGGTCGACTTTAGACTTATAAAATTTATTTTCTTTACTTCTTGGTATAGAGTACGCTTTGCTCTTAACAGATCATGGCTCACGAATTCGAACCGCTGACCAACGATTTGATCTTGAGGACAGCGCGGGGTGTGTGCCGTCCCATTCTAAAGCTACATATAACGGGTATGCATACTAACTTGAGCTGTTACACCGTGTAGGCGAAGAGGTAGAGCGTGCACCAATATGGATTATGCGCCAAGGTATATATACCTATTTATTCATTTTTTTTTTAAAAAAAAAACCCCTCAAGAATATGAATGATTAATTATGTCTCCAAGCTGGTCGGTATCTACCGGAATATCACGAGGCCAAGGGCAATCGTGATTTCTTCGAATGCTGCCGAACCCCGGAGATCGCGTCAACTCTAACGCTACAGCCCATTGAGCGATTCGCCGGACTACTAGATGCTTCAATCATCTTCTCCGACATCCTCGTAATACCCCAGGCTATGGGAATGGTGGTCGAGATGGTGGACAAGAAGGGTCCGCACTTCCCCGACCCGCTCAAGTCGCCCGACGACGGCCAATACTCCAAAGTCCTCAGCAAGGACGTAGATGTCGCCGTCGAGCTGGACTACGTCTACCAGGCGATAACGTTAACGAGGAAGAAGTTGAGGGGCCGTGTGCCGTTAATTGGCTTCTGCGGGGCTCCTTGGACTCTCTTCTGCTACATGGTCGAAGGTGGCGGAACGAAGCTGTTTATCGAGAGCAAGAAGTGGATATACCGCTATCCCGACGCGAGCAGGGCTCTCCTTCAGAAGATCGCCCAGATCTGTGTTGAATACCTGGCGCTGCAGGTCCAAGCTGGAGCTCAGCTGGTTCAGGTCTTCGATTCCTGGGCCGGAGAACTGTCGCCCGCCACATTCAAGATCTTTAGCGAACCTTACCTGGCTTACATATCGGAAAATCTGCCAAAGAAATTAGCCGAGATGGGTTTAGAACGTGTGCCCATGATCGTTTTCCCCAAGGGTGCCAACTACGCACTGGATTCGGCTTGCAATCTGGGATACGACGTCGTGGGATTAGATTGGCAGATCGATCCCGCAGAAGCCGTCAAGGTTCGCGGGAACAGACAAGTCGTTTTTCAGGGGAACGCGGATCCCGGGGTGCTATACGGCACCAAGGAATCCATATCAGAGACAGTGAAGGAAATGGTTCGGGGCTTTGGCGGTGGGAAGAAAGGCTGGATTGCCAACCTCGGCCACGGCATTACCCCATTTGTGAAGCCGGATGATCTTAAGTTCTATCTCGAAGAGATCCAGCGCCTAACTAGCAAATGATACTTATGAAGTTCTAAAAGTGTACAAATTCTCTACCCAGCATGCCTAAACTAATTGCGTGCTCACTCCGTGCTTATTCGGTCCGGAAAGCTCTTATCGAGGTCTATCCTACTCCTGTTTACTATTAGTATAGTATCTTACCAGGCAACCCGATTTAGGGGGAGGGGGGTGTATATATGATGTGCGTAGCTTACCATGATATCGCCCAAGCCACCTTTCCACCTAAACTCTTGCAGAGTCTCTGGCTATTTGGGTTGTCTGGCGCGACATCCGCCCAGCAGTACACTTCGTCGTCGTACTCCTTCAGGCGCTCTCGTAGTAGCCTGGTAGCCACCGCTTTCGCAAGCCCTTTCCCGCGCCATTCTTCTTCGCAATGGAGGCCGCTCAGCGAAGAGTCGGGTCCCAGGATAGCCCATGCGATGGGCCTGCCGTCGTCCCGGTAGATGGCCATGCTCGGTAGTAAAATAATTGTCCGCCTGCATTGTAACACGGTTAGATATCTGGGTACCTAGTCTAGGATTTTCAATCCACGCTATAGGAGGAGATATACACACTCCGTCCTATTAATATGCGTCCTTGATAGCATAGTTGGGATATCCTCTCTCCGAAACCGATCCCACAGCATGTCCTCCGCGAGCGGGCTCAACACTTCCGGCAACGCATCTAGACGGAACATCCACTTGTCGTAAACGTCGACGTTGGAGAATATAATCCCCTGGTTTACGAGAGCCATGCGTAACGTCTCGCTTAGCGTTCCCGCTAGAATGGTCGACAACGCCTTGCGCTCTGCCGAGTACGCATCACGCTGGCGCTTCACCTCTTGCAGCACCAGACGCGCGCAGGCAGCTGCTTCTTCCTCCCTCTTCTCTTCGTCGCTCGCCTCCTTCTTTTCGCTGGCTGATGTTGCTAGTGCATCTGGTCGTCGCTCCAACGACGAGTACAGCCAGATCTCGGTCTCTGGCCCCCGAGAGAAATCCAAGTACGCCGCCGCAAAAGCCGTTTCCGCTGGCATGTCACTTGTAAGCTCTGTGTTAGATGAGAAGAGGATTCTAGTATGCTCCGTGATACCACCCGCAAAGCGCGTAAACATTAGACGCCGTAGTAGTGGTAGGGCATGGGGCATGTGGTGAATTCGCAGAAGCTTGGCGAGCTCACCCGGCGGCTGCATGTAGATTGCTACGTCGGGAGACATCTTTTTGCAACTAATATTCTCTCCAGATCGAGACATCTGCTGAGTAGGTCGCCGAACCTTTATCGGCGGCGTCGCATCTCAAAATCCCGGTATTTCGGGTCTTGATGTGACTCATGGGCCGTTCCGTGGTCGGATACGACACAGTCCAGTAAGACATCAGAAAAAACATCATCCATGGGTGCTACTTCTAGGTGAGGTAATTGCAAATTTCCGTATCCATATTATATAAAATTTTATCTTGTCACATAGATTTTGAATAGTAGGTAAATCTTGTCGATAGACATTCTGGGCCTTTCTACTTACATACCCTCGGGCGCCTACATGGGGTATTTAGTTACATACCTAGGTACCTACATGTAGGTACATAAATTAAAAAGAGTAAGCCTCTCGTTGGTAACAGAATGCCATATATATCGTCTCAATGCTAATTACACTCCAATCTACTAACACCTCTCTGCAATTAGCCTTTCAAATTCATGATTCCTTATGCCCCGACATGGATACCTATAGAGGTCGGCGATATGTAGCTTAACTACCTACCTAGCAGGTACCTAGGTAACCTTTACATGTAGGTTTGTACCTACATTGTATGATCAAGCAGCTGGAAAAATATTTTCGGTGGTCATGATCGAGGGCACCGCCCTCTTGCGGGTAAATATCGAAAAGTGAATAACAACCGAATTCCCACTTCCATTAGCACGTCCTCCAACATGACACATGGAAGACGTAGGCGAAGGCAAGCCAAAATTTACTGAGGCCTAAGGGATCTGAATGTAGTCAGGACGGCTTGTCCGAATGCGATTCGGAGGTTTATGTCTCAAGATTAGGTCAGCAAACTTTTCATCTCCCTTGCTTCTCAACTACATACATATGTAGGTAGCTACATGTACCTGGGTAGGTAGGTATGTACTTATCAATTTGCTCATTGATCTTTGCAGCCGTGGTCCCTTGTTCCACAACATCATAGACCATCTCACACGACAGACGGTTCAACTACCTAGATTCGAACTTAGGTACAGGGCCGCACGGCCTTAGTCTACAACGGTAACGGCACGTATCAAGAGGAAGGTACCTTACCTACCTACCTTGTGCATGGTACGAAGTAGAAGAACATGCTCCAGCAACGATGGGGATGTAAACAATCGGGTATTGTTGTGCAAAACAGCTCTTTATTCTCTCGCCTGGATTGTAAGTCTGGTATCATCTTGCTACTCGACATGCAACGTCGGCGCTATCGTGGTCGCCCTCGCTATCGCATCTAGGTATATAGTAGCCGGTCGTCCCTTCTTTTATCGTTCCGTGACAGAAAAGCAAACCATAACTCCGTGCTCGGCTACGCCGATACTTGTTCCCCTAACGGTATGCGTGAATCATAAAAGTCGAGGACAGAATACACAAGCAATATAACACTGTCCCAGAGCCCCCCCCCGTCGATTCACAAGACTGTCGTGGGGTATATCATGGCCTGTCAAAGATGTTCGATAAACCGGCTTCTCCGGGTGACTGCCTTCCCTGCCTTTTCCCTTCCCAAGGCTTTCTAGACCTTCTTGAAGAGTTCCTTGGCCTTCGCAGTCAGCCCGTTATGGCCATTGTTATTGGTCTTGTTGTGATGATGAGCTGCTGGCCCACGATCCTCAGTGCTGGAGGCAGAAGGGCTGTCGAGGCTCGCCTTGGGGATATCGGCGTCCTGGCTTTTCACCCTGACGATATTGGCGGCACCTCCTCGTCCTACGTGCGTGGCTCCTTGACTCGGTCTTCGTTCAATGCTAAGGGTTAATCATGTTAGCTACTTGTGGTATGACGTTTCGTGCCAACGAGCTTTTTATCTAATAGATAACCACTTACGGTCCCACATCCTGGCGCGCCCGAGTCTCTGCCGCATCCTTGTTCAGTGCCATATTGCCAGAACCGCCGCGACCAGTCGTGACGACCGATGTCTTGAGGATTGGTGTCTCGAGGTCGGTGGGTTGAACCTTGGGTGATTTGGCTGCGTCGGCGATGTTGCCGGCGCCTCCACGGCCGGTTGATGTCATGTGCCCAGTCATGTTTGAAGCGTTGATTCGAGAAGCGGAAGATATGCAGATCTGATGGATGGACTGACTACGTTGAAGATATGTTGCGCAATGGCTAGGATGCAGTTGAAAGAGTGACAAACTACTAAGCTATCTTAGGCAATTGTCGCATTAAATAGAGGTGGATTCAAGATGAGCAATGTAGACGAGAGCAAGAACAAAGGCAAATTTGCACGAAGGGGCGTTCCAATTAATAAATACCCGACTGCACTTCTTACGAGTTGTGCGATCTCTGCCGGGCAACAGACAATAGTGATGTGTGACCAGGTATGTAACTTCCAATATGACAAGACAGGCAATTCCCGGTGCCTACCTACCTACTTAAATTTTTTTAAAAGCATCACGGGGCAACAAAAAAAATTTCCCGCCTAGTGAACAAAACGACTAGAATAATGGAAGTTAAAGTCAAAAGTACGTACAAATTCGTTACATCACTCTCGCCGCAAGAGCACTGGTTATGTTTATGTCTCGTGAGGTCCCACCCGAAAACGGGTTGGCCCCTTTAGAGCCACCGGATGAGGTAACTAAGACGTAATGAAAACATTTGGGATCCAGCACAGCTAGCACGAGCTAGCACGAGCTCGAGATGGTGTTATTGCCTTTCAATTCAACTTTCAAGCTGTCAAGGTGCCTAAGATTCTTGGCTTCTGTAATACTCGGGTTTTTTTGGTCTCGGCACTTTTTATTCAAAGAATAGGTACCTAGGTATCCGCTATTAGTGAGGCAAAGAAGGACACGTGAGGCAAGACAACCTTATCAAACGAGATCTGCTAAAGTTAGGTAGTAAGGTCCAGGCGCCTTACCGGTGATACGGTTCTTCTTCCCCAGATCAGATCCAAGTCAATCTGATCTGATCTGATACGATCATGGTTGGTTAACTTATGTATGTAGCTCTGTTCATAAAAAGACGAACGATACATGATGCATCGAACCTATAGGGTATGCGGTAGATCGTCTAAACTCACCCCGACGTCGACGATTTAAACTTCATAGACATCAGACGAACTCGCTTGCATACTCGAGATTGTTAGGGTTTGTAGGTCTCGGATCTGCCTCGAGACTTCGGGATGACAGCAAACCAGGGCGCATCTGTCATCCCAACAATACGGCAAAGTTTACCAGCTTTCTACCTAACCCGTTAGCCACAGCTCGCAAAAATCAAGGTATTCATCACGGTTGCATGGAGAAAGTTATTGCATGTCTCCCAAAGCCAATGACGCGCATATCTTAATTCATCGCATTCCGTAAATCTTTCTTAGATGACATTGTGCTTATGGCGGGTATATTGCAGAACCAAACCCTCGGCTTGCAAACATAACGTATGAACCTAGTCAACCATATCCTAGGTTGAGCTGGGCATATAATCTTAAATTTTGGTTTCGCCGTCTGACTTCGTTTTCTGTCGGCGTCAAACGAGCTTCTCCACCCCGTAGGTGAAATCTGAACCCCTTTTGGTTATATACCTACGGTAAGGCATACGGGCACATTTTTCCAGAACAGGGCGTCAACCCATCCCCAGACCGACGCAGTCTAACCTGGGAGGTGTAGTCTCAGTCATTCAAAAATGCCGAATTGATTGAACAATGGTGAAGGGGTGAAGTCTAATTGTCGTCCTCGTCATCGGATCCTCGGCCCTTGCCACCCTTGCCATCCTGGCCGTCCTTTCTGATCGGGATTTTAACTCCTTGTACAGCAAAGCATTTGCTGAGAGCGGTGCTCTCACAGACACCGGGGAATTTCTTAGCCGAATAGACCTGGAACTTTTCGCTAAAAACCTGCGCAAGAACGGGCGCTTTGCCTCTGTTCAAGAGCTCGGCATCACTGCCACCATTGGAAGTTGCATCGGGCCTCCGTAAATTAATAAACGAGAACCGCAATCTGCATTCTATGTGAGCATTGACAGGAGTAACCGCCTGCATCTAGTGACGTACCTGAACCATCCCTCGGTTCGGACACTCAAGTCTTGTAAGATGAACCAAATTCCTATCTTGTCCGTAGGATCTGTAAGACGCGACGCACTGGCAGCGAGGCTACCAATGAGATTTCTCGTATACATGCCGTTCGGGGACGCGGTCCCCATAAGACGATGCTGCGTCATTTGATGTCCCGGCATATCTTGGGAAAAACGGGGGCCGAACATTGGCTGCGATGGCAACTGAGGCACACCTGGCACCATGTCGTTTCGGTAAGCCCCGCCAGGATAGCCGTACGACTGAGCTTGTGGGGGATAGCCGTATCCTAGAAATCATGTAAGAAACAACAGATTGATGCGCGTATAACTGGGATGCTGTGCTACCTTGACTGTATGGGTCTGGTTGATAAGGAGGCATTGCGTGAGGGTATGCTGCGTTGGGTTGCTGTGCATAGTCGCGATTAGATGGTACAATGGATTGGTATCCATAGCCTCCAGTTTGGCTTCCCTCGATTACTTCTCGGAAAGAGGAAGCTTGAGTAGAAGAGATAGACGGCGATTGTTGAGAATGCTTGACGAGGTTGACCTCCTTGTCTCCATTTTCCGACCAGAGGTCGACGTGTAGCACATAATGTTGATGTTCAACCTCGCTGGTCTCAGGTTAGTTGTCATCTAGAGAGTAAACGAGGCCGCGGTCCACACACTTGCAATCTACCTCCTTGCCGGTAGTTTTGTCCATGACTACTAATCTTATACAGGGTGGAGGAGTGATAGGACGGCGGTCCTGCTTTACATTAGCAATGGTTTGTGGAATTGACATACTGCGCTCACCTTGTCGCCAAAACCACACATTCTTGCTCTCAAGGGCTGTTGGACGACCTCGAGTCTAAAGTCATCTTTGTTAGCCTCGGTGCTGATACAAGGTAACCTAAGGTAACCTAACCTACCTGTATTTTCTAGTTGCGTCGGTGCCCTCGATCGGTTGCGGAGCCGGCTTGTCTTTTTCCTCGACCCCAGGCTTAGAAGTAAGCGGGCTAGGGCCAGAGCCACTAACACCATTCTCTGTCGCGCCGAGCTCCCCAGCACGGTCTCTAGGGCCGGGCATATTGGGCGGGGCCATATTCGTTCGCGGGGGAGGCATATTCGCGCGGTGAGGGTTCGCTATGGGATCTTGCTGATAGTAAGGATTTGACGGCATGGGAGGCGGTAGCTGAGCATAGCCCGGATGGTGCGCTGACGGGCCTGGCATCTCCGGCGGGAACGCCTGCGAGTGATGAACAGGCGGAGCCGGGTATCCTGAACTCATGTTGTCCTGATCTATTGCCCCCTTCCTATCTGCTATTTAGATTTAGCTCTTCGAGCTCTGCTGTACGGGACTCGCGCGGTCGACCTTGGCGCTGGTCTCTTGCGCCTAAGAACCTATGGGCCGACGGTCTGAAGGTTCAACGACTTTGAAGGGTATTCAAACAGTCGGGTAGGAAGTGTAGGGAGAGAAGGCTAAGCGTTGGTTGTGCCGTGATCGAAAATCGTTTACGCAGGAGGGTCGGTCCTCTAATAAGAAACTGAGCACTTTATAAGTTTAGGTGCCTTATGTATGCAAATGTACGACAAGTAGTAATATTGGTAAGGTTCATGCAATTCGAAGGTGGGTAGTAAGGTATGGTAGTATGTCCTATGTAAACCCGCAGGTTGCCATACCAATGGGAACTGAGCTGCTGAGGTAGAGCTGCGCGGACGCGGGGAGAATGAAGAGATCGGACGGTTAACGGTTATGCCAAATATGAATATGGTTATGATTGTGGTTAGAGTTATGGATATGGATATGGATATGGAAATGTCAAAGTTTGTTTACTATGCGGGTAGAAATAAGGTGGGATGATTCGACCGTTGAATTTGACGGAGAGTTGTGGTTGGAGAAAAAAATAAAAATAAAAAAAACTACCTCCTCTAAAGTAGGTATGTACTGTGTAAGACAGTTCCAGCTAACCCAGACTCTTAAGGGACACCTGCTGTGATCAACTGGCAGACGCTGGGGAGGCGCAAACTTTATTAAAACAAAAAGCGCTACCAGCCGATTGGAGGTAAGGGTTAAGTATAGTGACAGCTTACTTTCGTGGGCAACGTCGAGAACGAATATGGTGGGGAGTTTTAAGGGAGGTACGTACGTACTGTGGATTCCACACACTAACGACTAGGTGAGTTTGCATCAGAGGGGTGTTTGTGCAGTGATACCCGTAGATTAGTGGACTTGGCAGCTAACCCTTGTCATGGAACTGTGTGTGTACTGCGAACTAGCTGCTATGCATCGGAACTTTTGTAGGGTTGGGCGAGGATGGATAGCTAAAATTACACGGGGTAGGCCTGTTAATTGAGGCAACATTAGGTTGGGCAGGTAAAGTAAATACCTGGCCTTGAGAACGATGACACTTCCACTATTATCCGTCACTATCTACAGACGGCGACGACAACGACAACGACAACAACAACCACCACTGCCAGATATTACAGTAAGGCATGGACAAATATTCTCTCAACTACATAGGCGATTGTAGAATCAAGCTTGTTTCAGCTCATGTAAGCTTAAGATGCACTGTGAGTCGTGTACCCTATCAGCGATACATATGCACTGGTGTTGAGGACGTGGCAAAGCAGCAAGTGCCGAGTCATTGGGTGCCGTATACTCGGAGCCGATGATGTTAGGTATAGGTACTTCACAGCACCTACATATGTAAGCAGAAAAGTGCACTTCCTTTCAATATTAATAATTTACAATTCGAGTATTGTCAGCATGATATGCAGAGATACCCCGATAAGGACGACGGTCGAAACGATAGTGGGAAGGGAACATGTCTCGTAGCTGCAGATGGCCTGCCCAGGAACGAGGACGAAACCAGGGATATAATGAGACTCTAGTCCCGATATCTTTTGGAAGCACATATATAGTATCTGTATAAGCGCCGACTGAGACCAAGGTTTACTCCTATTTCATTATAAATACTACTATAATCTATCTACCTACTTAATAGTAGTAATATCTAACAAACCGAGTTACATACTTACGGCATAACGACCCCACTATCTTTATAGAATCCACGATATATCCTTGCGGGCGGGTCCTTATGGCCTGACTTGCACGTTCTCGATCGTAAGAAGCAAGCGGTCTATTTCAGAAACAGATATTTAACCCATTACGTGGGTCTAAGATGTGTAGAATGGGTTGAGGTTGAGGTGAAGGTCGGGCGGCAATTGCAGGCGTGAATGTATGCTAAATGTATGCTAAATGTATGACTGAATAGACAACTCTCCTATTACACAATGAACGTTGCTGGTCATATCTCGGTACCACTTGCCACAGGCAAGGGCAACTCGTACGATACTATTCTTCCCATCATTAAATAAAGAAGAGCTGGGGGTCGAGACTTCATTAATAAGAATTAATACCTACCTACCTACACGTACTAACTTTCTATCTACCTGTAGGGGTCACGGAGGAACGTTGTCACGAAACGTTGCATTACCTACATAGGTCATACATAGGTATCTCAAAGACTCCTGGGTTAGCTTCTCTTGTTTTTCCCCCTCCCTCCACGTTAGTACTATGTATACTCTTTTCTCTCTGCCTATCGATCCTGGCTCATCAGATCTGTCTACCTACATACCTAGGTAGATAAATAAGAGCAAGCTACTGTACTTAATAATAGTAAACTCATCCCTTGGTTCGTTTGAGTCCCGCATGCATAATACCATCATTTGTGGGCTCAACCCGATCGACCATATTTGACATCAACGCTGATGACACCGGTTTATTACCAACACTGTCTCGACGGGTGTCTGATTTGTTGTTCATCTGTTAACTCCAGAACCTGGAGGCTCGATCATTCTCTCGGGTTGCGGAGATGTTCGTTCGGGCAGGGGACTTGATCGTCTCTCGAGCATCCCACCGTTGCGTCGATGTCACCATGCTATCTCGGGCCTTGTCTACCGAGTACCACAGTCTGGGGTTTCGTCGTCTGTCAGTTTCTCGCCTCTCGCAAATCTCCCTCTCGATGAATAAGGTTATCCGTCACTTTGTTGTGCTTCCCTTATCACATGCAGGCTGGACAAAATTGTAATAATCTCGAATTAAGGTCCGAAGTGTTTTTAGTACCGCATTGCTTGCCTATTTGGTCAAGACATAATAATCAATCAGGTGCCGCCTATTACGAAGGCCCTCGGTATGTGAAGCACTCATCTATCCAGCCGTCAACACATAGTATTCGTACCCTTAGGTTAGTACTTACTTACGTTTCTCTTTAAAACATTGCATTGCATCCCGAACTACCCCCAAACGTCGAGGGGTCACGGACCCTGATTGGCGACCATTTAGATCAGGTCCAAAAAAAAACCCTGTCGAAGTTGACTTAAATCTACTTTTTCTCTTTCTCTCGTACTCCACTGTTTGCCGCTCCTAAACTGGGCTCATGTGTCCTCAGACTTGGAGTTGACTTATGTAAGATAAATGCTGTGTACCTCAATTTTATATAGGTATATAAGGTACACATATGTACCACCCAGACAAGCTGGGTTGAGTACATATGTATCTACTAATATGTAGGTAGGTACTTCATACAAACGGATAGACTGACAGGACGGGCGGGGCGTTCAGGACGATCCACGCAAGAGTAGTACGATCTGCCTTGCCTCGCCCTGTTCGCCCTGCCCTTGCAACTTCTTGAAGGTGGAGAGAGGTCAATGTGCTAAGATACATAGACGTACGGCAACCCCTTGTCCCTATCCACCCACCATTCCCACCACTCGACAAGATTCGTCATATTTAGACATGTGCGTTAATATCGTCTTTATTGCATTGTTATTTTTCCAAGTCTTCTCCGTCCGCGGATCTGTGCCATCTCCTCAGGTTACGTTCCAGGGCATGCATGTTGTTACGTATTGCGTTGGATGTATACATATAGGTACCTATTGATCGACTTAACTGCAAATTATTCGGCCGTGCCGTGCCGTTGGATTTAAACCTCGAGGGCTAGGCATGTACGTGCATGCAAATTTGAAGCTAAAGAGTATACTACTACTACCTACCTACATTGGGTGTAGGTAGTATGGCTGTATGGTCACGTATGTGGATGGCATCCATGCCTTTTCCATGTCAACTAATAAAGTGCTTACCGCCCATCTACGTATCTATCTTTTACCACACATCTGGTCTGGCGTTGCACCGGTAAGGCCGAGTGAACTAGCTACGCATAGTATGTGAACATGTCGAACGACACACCGAATCCGATTACGGTAAATATACATTGCCGCTTTCCCTCTCTCGCATGGGAGAAAAGGGAGGAATGTGTTCGTTCATCTCTTCTGTCCAACTCACCTAGAATTGACAACACACTGCCTACCTGTCTAGTAAAATATCCGCACGGCCGCGTATAGTCGCGTGCTATCGCACACTAATAACTAAGGTCGATTCGTGATCTCTTATACTAATCCACCTGCAGGGCTTACTCTAGACTCTCACGGGAGTGATCCGTCTGCAAGGGGAGATTTCGGCTCTTGGCACGTTGAAGTTCTAGGCTCTACTATTAGTAGTGGACCTTAGTTGCTTGAGCGTGTGTTTCTGGCCAGCAGAGGCGGGTACCATAGTTCATGAACACTCACGCCGAACCTTGGAAGAATTATGTAGGTAGTCAGTTATTGGTGAGGGTGATGCTTCAGTGCTTATGCTTATCGATGCTAGACAAGAAGAGCTACCTATTGAACCACCTTCCACCTTCCCTCACGGTATACACAGTGTTCGATAGTTTGGATAAGAGGATACCGTCTCTTTGGTACGTCAGGTACATAGCTTCGCAAAAGCGAACGTCGTACACCTCTTCTTCTTTTTGAGTTTTCCCAAGTCTGTGGAACCTCTTTCGGCAAAAGATGCGGTCCCATTGGACTGGAAGCCTGAAAGCGGATAGCATTCCATGCGGCCTAGGAGTACGATTTAGTTAAAGCAAACAAGCCGCATATAAACTTTCTACTATGAAGCAAACAACCTAGCAAGAGATTAGAAAGGATACAGAGGCAGCTGGAAAAAAATATAAAAATAAAAATAAAAGGAGTATGGATACCGGCTCTAATGATCCTAAGGTGTGCTAGTAGGTTGAAGAAGCTCTTGTTTATCACGCATGATATTGGGATGCGTTTCGATTCTGGCATGTGTCTATCCAAAACCTATTGGCGTACCCTTCTCGTAACTCGAGACATATAATAATAAGGCAAATTAGCCGCAATCTTAGAAATTGAAAGGCGTGACCTGTTGTGTAGTTTATTATTATAACTTCCACGATGTCCGGGCAAAAACTAGTTCTAATATCACCACCGCGGCACTTAAACCGCCCCAGATACACGCACCCTATCCCTCCACCTGAGTCCCGCTTCTAACTAACAAAAAATACAAGTAGACGAGGTCCATAGCGGAGACGCCCCTATCTATGTAGCGTGAATACGATATGTTATTGTAGACCCTGGAGCTAAAACACCCCGGTGACCGTAACATAGTCAGGAAGAAACAAAATGAGGTTTGATCACTCCATCGCTAAGATTCCCTCCGTCGCTCCTGCCTGTACTTTGAATAATTTCGTATCCCGTCACGTCATACAAGATGATGTCCGCCCAAAACGAAGAAACGCCATACTCGCCTACGCCTCGCCAGTAGAGCAGACCACTGCTAGAATCCTTGCCGGAATTTTGATACACATAAAGAAGCCGATTCGAGAAATCTTTTCCAGACATATCCACCATTTCTCCTAACACGCACGAACTAATGTGGGCCGGAGAATGAAGTGGTGAGCAAGAGTCTAACACATGTGGTATCGCCATATGTGCTACGACTGAGTTCTAGCTTTCCAGCTTTCCAGCTAAGGTGTTAGGATATTTGGGTATGAGATAAGTTACGCGATCTAGTCATCTGCCAGCTTGGCAAAATGCTTAGACCATAACCATCCAACCAGGTTGCTGGGGTCGTCCTGGTTTTTGGCAAGCCATAGCTCGCCTTTCTCGGCTATTACATCGAATATCTGAGGCCGGTATTTTTAGCGATAATTCTCACTGATATAACAAGAAGATTTGACATACCTCTCCCGCCTGGTACGTTAGATAAGGGTAGCCTGCTTCATGTTTGGTGGTTTCAATGTTAAATTCGAAGAGAGAAGCTGCCAACCATAGAACGTTGTATCCATTTATGGGTTGTCGCTCGCGAGAGGAAGCACGAGACGATGCTTGTGATGGCCTTGGAAGTCGTTCTTGACTATCAGACGGAGGAAGCGCAGACTGGAATAGGCCAGAGTAGCGTTGGTTTTCGGTCGGCTGGTACGGAGAAGGATATGTTGTGTTGGAGTAGCGCCTTGAATGTGCGCCTGACTCTGTGCTCTGTCTTGGGGCACCGCTTGATTCGTAGCTGTGGCCAGTCCCGGGTCGTACAGATGCTTGCCCCATGGATCGAGAGGCGCTGGATAGTTCGGGAGTGTGAGGAGAGCCAGACCCTGTACGTCCTTGTGCGTTGATCCCAGCATAGTAATCACGGTAATAGTACTGGTGGGGACTCGGGATGGAAGCGGCAGTTGGCGAGATGCTGAACTGACCGCTGTGGCGCTTCATGAAGTCGGGCGTAGGTAAGCTTGGAGCTGTATCGCTGTTCAAGGACAGTCCCCGACCGCGAGGTGAGAGCTCGGCGGGTCTGGGGCGAAGCCTTGCAAAAGACTCGTCGGTGCTGGTCGATTGAGACGGGCGTCCTTTGGAAGCTGGGTTGACGATGCCAATTGTGTTAATCTGCTCGTCCTGGAATTTAAAATCGCGCTGGAATGTGGTTACAATATCGGCGATCTCTGGTACTTCGGGGCCCTCAAGCACCACCTTGACTTTGTCTTTCCAAATGGCAAACCATTCGGTTTGTATGCTGACGAAATTTGCAAGACATATTTTGCCAATCTTTTCTGTCAACGCGGAAAGCTTGGGCAGTTCCTTCTTCAGCGCCTCATTCAAGGCCTCATATTGTTCGATGAATTCGGACAGCTGTTTGTCAACTTTCTTGCCACTCTTCTTGAGCTGAACCGATTTCTCATAATCTAACCGACGCTTGGCCCGTTTTTTCATGGCAAGCGAAGGGTTGCCGTACGACTTGATCACAAGTTCGAATGGCTCAATAACTTGCTTCCGAACTTGGGAGAGCTGCATAGCTTAGTTAGTCCGAGACGGCAGCGGAGGAAACGACAGGGGGGTTACTGACATGTTGCTCCAGGGCAACCTTCTCGATATCTCTCATAGATACATTGAAGCGAACCCATTTGCTTTCGATCTCGGGGTGAGGCGAGGGCTGAAGGCGCATAACAAGCTCCATCGAAGAAAGATATTGCAAGAACTCGTGGACGTATTCGGTGACCTGCCTGGTGTAGAATTCAACGTCCCTTAAAACGACCTGTAGGCGAAGATAGTCGTCGCCAAACCTTTCGTGCAGTTTGAGGTACTCCGGGTCTTCGGCCGGTCTATGTGTAGCTTGTAGCTTATCAACCCTTTTGCCAAAAGCCCTTGCAAAGCCAGCTCGGACATCAGACTCTTTGCGTTTTCTACCAACTATTTGACCGACTAACTCGAAATTTTTCTTCGTTTTATTGATTTCTTCTATCGCATTCTCTAAACCGACCTTAGCGGTCTCGAGGAACGGACGATCTGGGTGATCCGCGGGTGTCTCGTGGAGTAGTTGAATGAGCAAATTTGGATATTTCGTTATCCTCTGCATTGGCTTGATGAGGAGAGAGTCCAGGTTCCAAGCCTTAGTTAGATCTCTTGCTACTTCGTTGCATTCGTTCAACCAAACTTTTACCGTTGGATCTTCCTGGATCTGAATCAGTTTTTTGGCGGCATGATCGCTATTCTTAAGAAAGGTCTCATGTGCCGCTTTCATTTTCTCCATATTCTGCATAAAAATTGGGCCAACTGATGTCTGCCGATCTCTGTCGTCGCTTAAATGGCCCGTGGCAGTAGTGGATGGTGCTGACATAGTGATGCCATCGGAAAGACTTGAGCCTTCCTTTGGTAATTGAGTCCGATGTCCCTTGGGGGTGTAGATGCTGGACACGCCCTCCTTGAGCTCCACCAAGAAACCCGAATGGAATTTTATGATCTGGTCGGTGTTGCGAAAGATCAATTTGATGGTCTTGTCATCAAGCTTCGGGCAAGCTTCGGCTGTCCCCTTGTAGATCTCTTCAACGATATTCATATCCCTGATGAAAAACGCCTCGGTATCAATCATCTCTTTGATAGTTTCGAGCCGTGTGAAGAGTCGCTTTCTTTCTTTCGCAGTGAGCCCCGTAATGTCTTCACTTTGATCGATACTCTCCGCTAGAGTCTGTTGGCTATCTAGAAGAATTGAGCGCGCTGGAAGACTTTCGGTAAGATCGAGAGAATTTTGATATACGGTACGCGAGTCCAGTTCAGAAGGATCGAGATCATCGCTCTCCCTCCTGGAAGGATCCACAGACAATAGACTTTGATCATCCTTTCCAGCTAGCACATAGCTACTAGGTCTTGTGTCGTCAAAGTATTCACTTTGTGGCGCAGAACTCGCGGCATCACGCAGCGAAGCCTCGTCAGGAGGGGGAGGGGGAGAATGGTCTGGTAAGACTGGGATAGAGCCGTCCTTGCTGTCATCGTAGTCTATGGCGAAACCGCCCCCAGTGTTGAGTTCTGGGAGTTGGTGTGGTCGACGATGCGTCGACTCCGAATCTCGACTAAGGATATAGGGGGGCGCCTCAGGATCACACGGTGTATCTCCGGATTCATGCTCATACTGATAAGGTTGCGACACAGAGCTAGATTCGGACGCTGAATGACTTTCACGATGGGTAGAATCACGATTCTGGGTATCCGGATCTTTCGGCTCGTAGTCTGAGTACGCATCTTGGCTGTTGATCGAATAATCGGTCCAGACGGTGGTTTGGCTCGTCCTGTTCATCGAGGCCGAAGTTCTGGGTACAGTGAGACTTGGAACTGTGCCCATGGTTCTTCGAGACTCTGCCGAAAAACGTGGACCCTCTGTGATCTGCTGCCCGGGGCTAGTCATATCATTGCCTTCGGATAAGTTTGGACTGGGGTCTCGAGGGATAGCGGTTGTGGAGTCCTTGATGATTGGGCCAACGAAGAACTCTTCGATCTCACTAAGACCAGCACTTGGATCAGCTTGCTCATCGTTTGGACTAGTTCCACTGCCGTAAGAGAAATTGCGAGATATATAAGGCGGCTTGAGTTGAGTGTTGCCGTCTTCGAAATCTAGAGTATTAGAGAATGTTGTATATGTTGGCTCATTGACGTCACGTAGGGAGGGTGAAAAGTCCGAGCCACGTCCAATGATGGTCACCTTCGTTTGGTACGATTGGGACGGAAGTGGTCGAGGAGAGTATTCATCATCGTCGTCGTCGTCGTCGTTGCCATTTTGATATGATCCTGTAATATCATGGCCCGTACTGAGCTCGCTTGTAGTCGTAGTGTGATCTAAAGGCTGCATCTTCGTCTCGGCGGAAGCATCCAATGAGATATTGATGGAGACACCATCGTCATTATTGCAGTCATCTTCAAAAGGAGACCGGTACTCTGACTTTGGGTACGTCGATCTTGAATAGCCGTCGTCGGCGGCGTAGACTTTGTTGACGTCTAATCGTACAGGGACTTCTTGCAAAGGCGGCTCTGTTTGTGGCTCGGCATCAAATTCGGTGGTGTTGGAGATTGCAGAAGGGGGTGCCTCGTCTTCATCCCGAGTGCCACCCGCAGTCGGAAAGCTTCCTGGTATGCCTAAGGTCGGCGAGTCTTTCTGGTCCACGCCTGTCGTAGCCACGCTATCCACGTTAGGGTGTACAAGGTTTGTGGTGATGGTCAACGGCGCTTGCTCTGCCGCTGATATTTCAGTGTCTGTTGGGCTTTGGGCGGTGTTATCGGTGGCCTCGTCTCGGTTCCTTTCCTCGCGACGCTCCTCTTCGAGGATTAATCTGGCCTTCGCTGCCTCAGCCGCAGCCGCAGCCTCAGCTTCTACTTTGCGTCTTTCCTCTTCAGCGGCCTTTCTAGCCGCGGACCGGGCCTCGCTCTCTCGGATGGATTTGGTGTATGATAGTTTGATCTGTTCTCTTCGCGATGCGAAATCGATTGGACCCATGGAGATTTTCCGCCTTCGTGTTCCTTGCTCGTTAGACCTCGTTCCCGACCGTGGATCTAAATGTGACGGCGACCGATCTCTTTCCACGGCCTTCATCCTAGAGCTTGCGGTGGTGGCCGAAGATACTGGTTGGCGGGGACGCGAGCTTCGTAGTGTTGGGGATAATTTGGCCGGAGGTGTGGCAATGTAGGCATTGAGCCTTGTACTACCATTTGGGGTGACGGAGCCTAGACGATTGGGTCGCTTCGTTGCGGAGCTGGATGTGTTAGTGCTGCTGCTGGGCGTCTTAGCTCGCGCAACCGGTATTGACTTGGAGGGTTTCCCCTGAACGGCAGGTCGTCTTCGCGTAGCTGGCGAATTCGATCGCGTCGAGGTTGGACTAGAGGAGCCCGAAGGAGTGTTGAGTTTTCGCACCGAGACAGGCAATCTCGAGGCTGAGGTGGTCGACGACGACGGTCCCCGATCTATGTGGGGTTTTGTTAGGTGTGAAGATTGAGATGTTTGCGATCGTGCTGGGCCCGGTCTAGCCCCGGCCCCGGCCCCGGCCCCGGCGACGTCGCTATGCGATCGGTTGTGGACCTTAGTGGGTTTGGTATTTTTAGTATTTTTAGTCTCGGTATCGTCACCCTCTTCGGTGCCACGATACCAATCACTGGGCGAAGGCGGTTCAACGTCGGTATGCGATAGACTTCGTTGACGCAAGTTGTTTGGGTTATGAAGGTTGGAATCTGAAGTTCGTCTCGTCCGGATACCCTCGATACCAAAGCCTGCTGCTCCCTTGTCCAATTCACCAGGCACTATCTCCCCAAACAAAAGAGCACGAGACGGAGGAACCGGTGGAATTAAGCTTGGTGAAGTGACGGGAGAAAGGTTACTCATCGACTTTGACCCTTGCGTGTGGGAGCCGACCGAGGCACGGGGTTTCGCTATACGGCTAGCAAAGGACTGCGAATTATTAGATAACTGATCCTCGGGGACAAATTTGTTCCTTTGCGTCACTCGCGATGCCGACGACGACGACGAAGGCGATGATGGTGATCCAGGCTCAAAGTCACGCGTCACCGACGACCGCAAGGCTGTGTACGAAGACTGGCCATTTATTGGAGAAGAGCCAGTGACTTTACGATACCGGGCTGATGACGACGGTGTCTCTCTAATTGGAATGCGTGGGGCAGTCTTGCGGGTAGCAGGATTACTTGGCTGCGCCGCATTCTGGTCGAACCTTCGCTTCAAATCCTTTACGCTGGGTTGATGTCCACCTACGCCGCGACCCCCGTACGATGTTGGAGCTGCGGGCCTTGTTTTTGAAGTGCCACCGAGCTGTTTGTCGTCGATGGGGGCCGATACAGATCGTACAGCAGGTCTAACGCCGGGCCGTGTCGAAGACCCAGACCCAGACCCAGACCCCGCGGGGTGCCTCGGTACCGTACCGTTTCCGTTTCCGTTTCCGTTGCCGTTGCCGTTGGATCGCGGCGAAAGATTGTGATCTTGCCTCGAGGCGGGCAAAGTTGACGCCATCAACTCGTCGTAGGCCGAGTCTGGCACGGATACGGTCGGGTAAACGCCGTGGTAAGTTCTGTAGAAATCGTCCGGATCTACGACGCCCACGGGCCCGACAGTCGTCGCGTTCGCATGGACGGCGTGAAAGTTACTCGAGGCATAGGACACGAATTCCGAAGGGGATAACGTGGGATGTTGACCAAGGCTGGGTTGACAATCGTAGCCGTCGTAGTCATTAGAGGAGTCGAATTGTTGGTAGTGGTGATAGCGATGTTGTTGTTGGTGCCTCGATGTACTTGGACCTGGCCGTGGCACTGCTGAACCTGGCCCTGATGAAGATGAACCTGAACCTGACTGTGACTGTGACGGGGATTCAAAATTATGGGTTGCCAACGTCGCACCAAGGGGTTCCTCCTCTTCCTGCATTTTCTCGACATCACCCTGACATTCAGGCGCCGATACGATACTGTACGTACAAGGCCAATGCCAAATGTTAATGCCCGTACCAATGCCAGTAGTGCCAATGCCAATGCCAGTGCCAGTGCCAGTGCCAGTGCCACTGTCAAATGCAAAGGAAGAAAGTTAGGTAGGTCAAGCCGAGCAAGGGTTCTAGTTCTAGTCCTGATCCCCGGGCTACGTTGTCGAATAACATTGACCTAGGCGACTTAGGCTTCAAGCTTCCCACCAGGCAATTGGTTGCCAATGAGCGATGCACCGATGCTGAGGTAGCAGCCAAAAGTGTGGGGGGTGGATAGGCAGCCTAGGTACAGTACAGGCGGATGTGGCTCGAGAGAAAAAAAAAAGGATTTTTCAGAAAGCCATTCGATATTCCTAGGATGGGAAGACCCGCCCCTGGTAAAGCTCGTAAGCTGTTTGGTCGTGTAGGATGTGTCCCGAGTTGATGCGCTGGCAACCTGGCATGCAAGATGATTTGGTGAGTACATGTATATATCGTTTGGGGGGGAACCAGAATCGGTATGTCCTCTGAATAAGATGAGAACTTCTGACTTCCTTGGAAGAAGCTGAGGCTACCGACAGAAACTTACGTATGTACAATATTGAATACCTGTGTTAAGTACGGCGCACTGCTATCTGTGTGGGTAGTATCCGTGCAGTGCAGTGCCTTTAGGTACCGCGCTTCGTATCTTCGTATTGTATTAAAAGTACAGTTATGTATAAATATACATAGCTAACGGCTCTAATGTTGAATTATATAACGCATACATTGGCGCCCCAGTATGGGAGGGTGGGACGGTCACAGTGATGATCTTATAAATGCATGATTGTCTTTTAATAAGAGAAGCACTTAAGCGTCTTTTACAAGGATAATATCGCCCCGGTAATTACCACAGTGTAGTGTAATCCAGTTTTTCCAATAACTTTGTTAAGCGATAAAAGTATTTTAATATTTTAATTATTTTATAATTATATTATATTAATTTATTAAATTTTATATATTTTAATAAGTTTATAATTTTAATTTAATTTTAAATTTAAATATTATTTTAATTTTATAATTATAATTTATTTATATATATATTTATTTTTTAAAATTATTTTTA